>JADRCH010000281.1:128518-193870 GCA_019843965.1 Rhynchomys soricoides
TGTGTGTGTATGAGTATATATGTGTGGTATAGTGTGTCTGGGGATGGAGGTGCCATCTTGGCTCTTTAGTGTTCTTTTTCTCACAGCTTAACCTGATCCAGGACCTGGCTGGCAGGAGCTCAGCCCTGTCTTCAGATGGGTGGTGCCCTCGGCATCTCCTAGTGCAAAGTAGTGGTGCAGGCAGCAACATCTTTCCTCCAGGAATACTGCATTCATTTTCCCTTACCTCCCAAGACCTATAGGAAATGCACTAACATCCTGCTGTATAGTAAGCCAGCTCAGATGAGAACCACGAATAAAAATGTAACTGGGGTGCTGACCAGTTTGCATCAGTTGTAACACCTTGGCAATTTACTCGAAAGGGATAAATCTCTGCCTGCCCTATATAATTCTCCAGCAAACCCACAACCTCTATGCTTAATCTCAGGGATTAGGTAATTCTTTGATCACTTTAAATGGCAAGCAGCACTCTCATTTAGAAATTAAAATGTCTAGCCTCAGACTCTGGCCTTGGTTTAGTTTGTGTTTCTCCTTCTTCCTCAGCACAGATGGGAACACTAAGATGGGAGAAGAGCATGACGTGGCTGGTATCCTCCATTCATTTCCTGTTGCTGTGATAAAATATTCCAACAAAGCTACTTAAGGGAGAAAGGATTGGGATGAATATTGTTATGTTGATAGTTAACTTTATGTTTGAAAGTTTAAAATCTCTGTGCTTAAGAGAATTATAAAGCAAAATTAGACCTTCAAATGTTAAGGGCCATAAAGGGTTAGATTTTTTCCTGCAGTTTCTGTTTCTGTAAACAAGTGTGTTTTGCACAAGACCATTTGCTTGCATAAGAACAAATTGTAACTTTGTATTCTCTGCCTTTATAAATCCCTGGCTTAGGTGGCTAGGTCCTGCATTCAGAAATCTCAAGTCCTGGTGTAAACCTGGTATCAATATCCGAATAAAAGCCTCTTCTTTGTTAAAATGTTTAGTGGTCAGGCTGGTGGATCTCTGACTGACTCCAGACCCACAACGGGGTTTATTGGCTCACAATTCCAGGTACTGTTCATCATTGCAGGAAAATCAAGGCAACAAGGAATGTCAGCAGCTAGACACATGCATTAAATCCACAGCAGAGAGTAGAGAGAAATGGATTGGTGAGCCCATGCTGGTGTTCAGCCCACTTTCTCCACTATTCTGAGGTCCAGAATCTGTTTAGAGAATGGTGCCACCCACAGAGGGTGGGCATTTCCACTCAGCCCAATTAAGACTATCCTTCACAGGCATGCCCACAGAGCAACCTAATCTAGACAACCGTTCATTGATACTCCTTTCCCAAATGATTCTAGATTATGTCCAGTTGACTTCAAAAGAATCCATTACATCTGGCAACCCCATTTTTCCACTTGGCTTCTCCATGGTCATTTCTCCTCAAGTGGTAATGGTGTAGGAGAAGAAGAAATGATTAACAATGACTTATACGGAAAATGGTGTCTCATCTGGTGTCAGGTTCCCCAGTTCTAATAGATGCTTGAGCTGATTTATTTTCTCTTCTGGGGTACTTACTCATATTCCTATCTTGAATGAATCTATTGTCTCTGAAATTCTCTCTACCAAGAGGCAGACATCTGTTGTATAGGTGATGTTATGAGTTTGAACATCAAATGTCCACCCCCAGACTCTTGAGTTTGAACACTGGTCTCCAGCTGGTCTCTCTCTTCAGGGATGTTGTGGGACATGGCTGATGGAAGTGGGTCACCGGAGATGGACCTTTGAGTGTTATAACCAGGCCCCGCTTCTGGTCCTGTCTGTGCTCCCTGGTCAGCTGCTGATGTGACTGTTTGGTTGGAATCCCTGCTCATTCCCTTCACAAGCTAAGAAACGCCATTTGCTCTTCTTCCCCTAACCCCGCCTACAGGGAGAAAATTCCAGCTAACAAGTCATCTCTCCTAGTCTCTGTTTCTGGTTACCTAACCACAAGTGCCTGCCCAGGGGCTGAGCTTTTTTACCCTATATGGCATAATCCTAGATCATCACTTTGTTCCCCAAACCCATAAAACTCCTTTGGCTTTAGCCGGGGCACATGACTTCCCTGACCCCAACCTGTGAGATCAGTGAATTCGCCCTAGAGTTGCCTCTCAATAAACCTGCCTCTATACTTCTGATTTGACTTCAATTGGCTTATTTCATTGGCAGAGAAGTATTGTCTTGGTGCCAATGACCCAGGAGAAGTTGAGCCCCTGGGATAAACTTTGGACTTGGGATAAGTCACTATTTCTCAGCCACAGCCTAAGAGATACCAGGTGCCTCTTCAGGGTCCAGGATCCCCGGGGACCCTGCCAAGTCGTGACCATGCCAGGACAATCCTGTCTACTCTGGTCTTTGTTTAGTGTTCTGAGATGTCTTTTCCAAGGTTTCTCCACCACACACTGTTCAACTCCAGGCTATCACATGGGACACTGTGCCATAAGACTCGGTTCTCTGGCAAGGCAGATGGGCAACACTGGGTCTAAACTCAATCCTCAGTCACCCTTAAGTGTCTGCTATTCAAGTTTATCTAAATTGGGGCTGTCTCAGACTATATGCCCAAAGCACCTGGTTTCTCTTTGTTCTATGGCTTAGCCACAATACCCATTGGACAATGAGTCCAAATGGCCACCAGGAAGTACTCTTGATTGTAATATCCTTCCTGATCTTGAAATTTTCTGCCAGTGTACTGACAGATGGTCTGGATTCCCTTATGTAGTTTTTTTTTTTTGGGGGGGGGGGGGGGGGAGGACTGAGCTCCCATCCCTCCCTCTATAGCCAGTGCTCAATGGCCCAAGTCCTGTTGGCCAAGGTTGCAACACCTCTAGACACCCTAGTCTTCCACCCTGACTGAGCCTCCTGGATCACTGGTCCCCTCACTCCTTCCCCAAGCCCTGTCCACTCCTCCCTCTCCTACACCCCAGGTGCTCAGTCCCATCCCTCCCCCCCCTACTACCCTTCCCCTTTCCTGCACACACCCTGCAGACTGGCCAGCCTTCTCCCTCGTACCCACTCCTTTTCCTTCCCCTTCCTTTGAAACAAAAGCCAAGGACAATCAACCTCCTCTCCTTGCTCTTCTCTCCCTTCCTCTTTCCTCTGGTTGCCCCTCCTTCTTCTTTACTAACACAGGATCCGCCTAAGGGTCAACCCACACCCTGGTGCCCAACCACACACTGGCCTGCTTCCCTGAACCCTCTCTGGTAGCCTCTTACACAAGGTCTCCACAATCCCAGAATCTCCTCTGTGTTCTCTGAGGGAGGTGGCTGGAGACAAAGGAGTTAGTTGTTCAGGTTCAGATTCCTTTCTCCCTCCAAGACTCTCCTAGATTGAAAAATGGCTAGGCTCCTTCTCTGCCAGCCCATCTGCCTCTATTAGAGTTCTGCTGCCTTTGCCAGGCCTATGACCTGACTCGGCATGAGTTTATGGCATCCAGGCCTCTACCCTCACTCTCGAGGAATGTGGGAGTTCAGGCGGTGGCCAGACAGCATGCAGACCAGACTCACCTAGTGGACAATATTGTTCCCTGTGGGTGACATGGCAGTACTAGCTATAGAAACTAATTGGAATTATCAGCCAGGTCACAATGGCCACCAAAGGAGAAACCTCATGGTCCATTGTCTCATTCAGGGAATGGAAATGGTCTCAAAGTTGTTAACTTTGACAAAATTACATAGGAAGCTAATGAAAGTCCAGCCATTTTTCTAAATGTAAATTGATTACAAGAGACCATGATCCAATACACCCGCCCTGATCCAGCCTCCCAGTGGGATGGGGATGGGGGCATGGACCTAGCTACCCATTTTATTTCCCAATCTCATATATTCATATGTGTATGTATGTATACACACACACACACACACACACACACACACCAAGGATGGTCCCCAAATCCCCATACAGGAATTAGTAAAGATGGATTTTAAGGTCTTTAACACCTGAGAGGAGTCTTCCTGTCAGGCTCAGCTACAGCAAAAGGCCACACCCCAAGTTCAAGCCTTAGCAGGTGCCCTGAGGCCAAAGGCAATCCTTCAGCGTGTAGTCAACCCTGCCAATAGGGGCATGTTTCAAATGCAGCCAGGAAGGGCACTGGTCCCGCATCTGTTCAAACCCTTGGTGACCCACCAGACCATGCCCTGTCTGCTGACAGCCCAGCCATGGAAGTCAGAGAGCCCCAATGTGTCCTTGTCCTCTGTGCCACACCACAGAGGTCCAGCCCCATCAGCGCAGGCACCTCAAACTCTTCCAGCCTTCGAACTCCTGGGCCTGGGGGTGGGGGAGAGGGGCGTCTCAGGGACTCTCATCACCCTCATTGAGCCCAAGGTAACCCTTCAGGTAGCAGGTAAGTCCATCACCTTCCTGGTGGATACGGGGACTACCTTCCATGTCTTGACTTAACCACTCGCATCCCACAGACCAATATCAGTTACTGGGGTGGGCGGGAATCCCTCCTTTCTACTCATGACCATGCCATTTTCCTGAATTCTTGCAGGATGATTTTTTCTTATACTCTTTTCTAGTCATGCTTGTCTTCCTGGTACCTTTTCTTGGCAGTGATATCCTCAGCTGCTTTGGGGCCATCCTCTGTCTGATCCCCACAACCCCTCATGACGCTCATCTTCTTTCTTCTCTTGGTTGACTCAGATCCCTACCCAGACTACCCTGTCCCTATCCTACCTGATCCTGTGGACCCTCAAGTTTGGGATATCTCCACCCTGGTAATTGCTACCCACCACCAGACAAACTCTTCTTTCTTCTCTTCCAAACCCTAATTTCCCATTTCAGAGACCCATCGCTATGGTCTCAAGCCCATCATTACCCACCTCCTGTCTCAGGGACTCCTAATTCCCACTGACTTGTCTTGCAATGCTCCTATTCTCCCTGTATGTAAGCCCTCTGGTGCCTACTGCTTAGTTCAGAACCTCCACCTCATTAATGAGGCAGTCATCCCAATCCACCCATGCTTACCAACCCTTACACCCTCCTCTCTAACATTCCTTCTGCAACTTCCCACTTACCATCCTGGACCTAAAAGCTGCTTTATTTACTGTCCCCCTACACTCTGACTCATATTTTCTCTTTCTCTTTACATACACTTATACATGGGCTGCAAGACAGCTCACATGGACAGTTCTCCCTCAGGGCTTTTGGGATTGCCCACATTTCTTCAACCAAGCCAAAGATCTGAACAGTCAAACTTGACTACATTCACTCTATTTACCTCTTTCTTCTTCTGGGTACCAGGCACTTTGCTTAGGGTTGTCTTAATCTTCACCCAGCTAGGTGACATTGTATCAGCTCCAACATACTGCTAGCACTTCCCTGTTCAGGAAACAGGAGCTGGTGAGACCCACAGTGACATCATGGGGCAAACAAACTGTTCACCTTAGGGATGCTAAGGTGTTACCTCATCCCAGTATCTCCCTTTAAATGCACAGGGGGTTCCACACTCCTGTGATTTGCTCTATCCATGACCAGACAAATGAAACCTGTCATACCCAAGGGGTCAAAGAATACAGGAGTTCCCCATGGGGTTCTTGTAAAAAGAACATCCTAAGATGGGGCTAACAATAAGAACAACAAACAAACAAACAAACAAAACCCACTATTGGTGAACATGGATAAGGACATTCCAAACCGTGGCTGGATATTCTCCACTAAAGTACATCACTGTATTAATATCCAAGATCCTTAGAATGACCAGTGGGCTCGGGGAGTAATAAGCAAGGTCTACTAAAGAGAAATGTCTTCATACCCATGTAAACAAATAGAAATCTAGCAAATCTACATCCAGACCCTCCCCCTTTCTTTCCAGAATCTGGCAAACCTCACCAAGACCATACAACAGGAAGAGGAGTTCCCTCCAATCACACCTGGAAGACTCCTTCCAATCTCAGATAAAAAATAAAGAAAAAGAACCTTTCTCCTGGCTGGGCCTCAGGAGGGAGAAACCCTACTTAACCCCACTAAAGCCTCCAACCTTAGCAGCTGCTTTTTATGTGCTCCTCTGTGTCACCCTCCTCCCCTGATCGGAGTATCCTTTTCTAGTCCATTCATGAGAACAAGGGCTGACCACCCAACCAAAAACTATTGCTATACAAGATACACCAATCTTCTGGAGCTCTCTGGACACTCAATTCCCTTTCTCCTACTCTGGACCTCACTCCCTTTGCAATACTACTAACACAACTTTGGTATCTGCCCGGGCGCCCCCAGGGGATTCTTCCGGTACAATAGCTCTATATAGAAAAACTTGCCCACTGGTGATCCCTCCTCTCTATGCATCCCAGTGGCAATGGGATGCCATTGCCCATAATGCTTTAGGGAAAGGCTGAAATAGCTACGCTCTCCTTTCCTACAAGTTCTTCCTCATCTCAGGCACCATTCACTCAGACACACCAGGCAATCCCAATTGCAGCATTAACTCAACAATAGCAACTGGCGTAAGTACAGATGCCATTGGATACTCAGTGGTTGAGATCAGAGGAGTGTCTGACCATCTCCAAAAGGCCATTGACAACTCAACAGTGTCATTGGACTCCTTCTAATGTCAGATGACTTTGGTGGCCCAGGTGGCCCTGTAAAACTGAAGAGCATTGGACCTCTTCGCTGGAAGACAAGGGAGATACCAGTATGTTCATAGAAGAATGTTGTTATCATGTCAATGAATCTGAACTGTGGAGACTAATATTGAGTCTCTTCACAGATTGTCTGAAGAACTCTGCCGATACAACCAGGGCATAGCTCCTTTTTATTCTTTTTTTGGCAGTCTATACTCTTCACATGGCTAGCCCCATTCATAGGGCGGGTGGTATTAATCTACCTTTTCTCCTAGCACCTTGCATTCTCCACTTTCTCTAGGAAATGATTCTCAAGATTACCCAAGTAAAGGTGAACAAATGCTTCTGCATTCATACCTCCCACTGAGCATGGACCCGACAACCCCTAACTCTCCCACTACACACTGTCCGTCTTCAGCAGGAAGTAGCCAGTCCTGAGTTGGCGCCCTTATGCCCAGAGAGGTCAAGATGTTTGGTTGGAACCCCTGCTTATCTCCTGCACAAGCTAAGAAACTCCATTTGCAATTCTTCCCCCCAAATCCTGCCCACAAGGAAAAAACTCCAGGCTAACACAACATCTTTTCCCATCTCCACATTTCAGGTTACTTACTGTACCAGGTTTTGTGTGTTAACTTGACACAGGCTGGAGTTATCACAGAGAAAGGAGCTTCAGGTGGGGAAGTGCCTCCATGAGATACAGCTGTAAGGCATTTTCTCAATTAGTGATCAAGGAAGGAGAGCCCCTTGTGGGTGGTATCATCTGTGGACTGGTAGTCTTGCGTTTTAAAAGAAAGCTAGCTGAACGAACTGGGGGAAGCAAGCCAGTAAGTAACGTCTCTCAATGGCCTCTTCATCAACTCCTGCTTCCTGACCTGCTTGAGTTCCAGTTCTGACTTCCTTTGGTGATGAACAGCAACATGGAAGTGTAAGCCGAATAAACCCTTTCCTCCCCAACTTGCTTCTTGGTCATGATGTTTTGTGCAGGAATAGAAACTCTAAGACACCTACCCATAAGTACCCATGGAGGGGATCTGCTTTTTTTACCTTATATGGGCATAATCCCAGCTCCCAGCTCACATGTCATCACCCTGTGCCTAAAACCCATAGAACCCCCATGCTTTAGCCAGGGAGAATGACTTCCCTGACCCCCACCTGTGAGATCAGTGAGCTAACCCTAGAGTTGCCTCTCAATAAACCTGCCTCTATACTTCTGATTTGGCTTCAATTGGTTCATTTTTTTTCAGTGGAGAAACCTATTAGTGATCAGTAGGCTTATGTTCCAGCTCAAAAGGACTGAGCCACCTCTTGTCACTGTCTTCAGACTATGATGGACCTTGTGAAGCTGTGAACCAGAACAAATTCTTCCTCCCCTAGGTCGCTCTGTCAGGAGAGCTGTCATGACAAAGAGAAAAGCAATTAACACAAGTGACAAACTCCCTGCCCTCTGGTCAATTATGACCCTAGATTCTCCTGCAGTGTGACCCCATGAAAAAGTAGGTATTTTTTTCCATAAAAATTTTTAGCAAGGTGAGAAATCTGAGGGCGGGACACTGCCTATCCCCTGGGAAAACAGGTAATTGTGTTCCCATGCTTTGATCCTGTTCATTTCTGTGGAGTGCCTTCATGCATAGACATGTGAGTGTATAGGTGTATGTTTAGAATGTCTGTGTATGTACACAAATACACACTGTGTGTGTGTGTGTGTGTGTGTGTGTGTGTGTAGAGGAGCTCATTAAGTGCTCTAGGTAAGACTGGAGGGAGCCCTGCTTGCCACCATTCTTGGGAAGGAGAAAGAGCAAGACTGGGCAGAACTAGGCTCTGAATGGTCAGCACAATACCAGCTAAAGGGCTGGGCCAATTCTCAGAGAGTGCTGGACCATGGATGGTCTTTCAAGGCTGTCCAAATGGCAACATGTGGCTGGGCCTTTACTTCCTTTCACTCAGTGCTCACTACAGGGGAAGCTTAACTTCAGAGAAGTATGCTTTGAAAGGGTGGCAGCCTGGACCTCTCAGTCCTGGACAGGTAGGACCCAGGCAGCATGGTACAATATCCATTCCATAGTAACAGGTATAGCAGCCAAGAAAGCTTTTATGCTCCTGACTCACATGTTCTGACAGTGAATCATGGTTTCACCACCTGTTGGCTAATTTTCTCATCTATAAAATAGTGAAAAATGCTGTTATCTACCTCAAAATTTCTGTCAAGAATTTGTTGAGTCAATCTATGTGAAGCATTTGGACGAGTAGCATGCACCTTATATAGAAAATTTTAGCTACTAACACTATGCTAGCTTATGTATTTCCTAGTCTAACATGAATCTGTTATTGTGTCTTTCCTGTTTATAGGTCATATTCTGTGTTTATTCTAACCCTCTGAGCAATGAGGAGGAGGAGTCCAGCTCTTGCATTTGATTTGCAATTAACATCGCATAGAGAATAGATTAGACACTCTCCAGAAATCATGTTGGTGTCTGCATGTTTGGAGGCTTAGTTAAGGTTTCTATTGCTGTGAAGAGACACCATGACCATGGCAACTCTTCTAAAGAAAAACATTTGGTTAGGCTGGATTACAGTTCAGAGGTTTAGCTTGTTATCTTCATGATAGGGAAGCATGGTAGTGTGCAGGCAGGCATGGTACTGGAGAAGGAGCCAGTCTACAGCAGGAAGAGAGAGTGATACTGGGCTTGGCTTGAGCATTTGAAACCCCAAACCCCATGTCCATTGACACACTTCCTCCAACAAGGCCTCATAGTGCCATTCTCTATGAGCCTGTGGGGGCCGTTTTCTTTCAAACCATCACAGACTATCGGAGGAGGTTAGTTCTGATGACTCTGAACTGCCTCCTAGCTGGGACCTGAGGAAGGAAGATTATGAATGTGAGGCATAAATAAGACAATATGGCAAGCACTGTTTGACAAATTATAGCAAAATATTTACAGCCATTGCTGTCAAATATGACTCTTGAGCAAAGCCAATATACTGTGTTATGTAAAATAAGGAAATCCTCTGTTTCCCATGTAGAACCTGCCAGGAGGCTAAACGATACAGAAAAGACAGTGACAGCCTGCTGGCTCCTGACCCCATTATACAGCCAATGCATGAAAAACGCCTCCTTTGGAAATAAACAGCTATTCATCAAGTTGTCTCTCACTAGTATAGTATAATTATCTCCCTGAAGTTATGAATGAAATTATAGGTTCTTGACAAAAAGAATATGATGCTAGGATGGGGTTGGCTGTGTCCCTTGGCTCTTAGGGAGAGGCTGGGCCCGCCTTTGCTAGATGCTTGTGTCAGTGAGCACTCGTGTGTGTGTGTGTGTGTGTGTGTGTGTGTGTTGTGTGTGTGTGTGTAGGACACAGATGCATGGGTGCCCGTGGAGACCGGAAGGGGGTTTGGAGATCTTGTATCAGAACACACAGAAAGTTGTGAGTCACCTGACCTGGATTTTACGAACTAAACTCAGATCCTCTGGATCAAGTGCTTTTAGCCACTGAGCCATCTCTCCAGCCCCCAAGTTTTCTATCTTGATTCCTTTTGTCATTGTTATTGTGATCCAACTGACCTTCTTCCAAGTATTACTTGGTGACTTCTAGGGTTCCGTATGTTCAACAAGCTAGTCATATCTACACATAGCCAGGTCCCTTTACAGGACACTATGAGCTCTAGTAACATAGTTTCTAAAACAGCAGAACTTGGGGAGCATATATTTTAAAATTTAATTTATATGCATGTGTTGTATCTGCTTATCTGTATACACACTGCATGTGTGCAGTGCCTGTGGAGGCCAGAAGAGGGTGTAGGATCCCCCTGGAGCTGGAGTTACCAGAGTTGTGAATGGCTCCATGTGGGTTCTGGGAACTGAACCCTTTGCAAGAACAGCAAGAGCTCATCACCCCTGAGTCATCTCTTCATTCCAGACCTTAGTTTTTGACAGTGATTTAGCTATCAGTTGCCCTCTTAGGATGGTGCTGAGGAGAGCAATTAAGTCAGCATCCAGTGAGGACAGCAAAAGGCCATTCATTGTGCTGCCAGCTTCCCGTGTCTTTCTTCAAGTACGGCTCCATACTGACCCATTTTATGACTCCAGCCTCCCCTGCAGAAAAATGATAAAAGAAGAGGTCATGTTCATCATCTCTCTCCCTTTCCTGTCCACTGACTCTTGTTTGTCTCCACCCCATTTGAACCAGCCTGGCCTCCCCAAGGTCACTGTGACTCTTGGCTGACACTGCTTTCAGGATTCTCCCCTCCTTCAACTGGCCCCTTTGACTCTTTTCTTGGCTCCATCTTTTCTGCTCACACTTGGTTTAGAGGTTCTATCTACAGATGTAGTGCCAGCCTCAGCAGGTAAACATCTTCCTTTAGCAGGTTCTCTTCTTGATGCTCTCCAGGTCCTCAGGAAACCTTGGCTATAGCTTTCCTAGTTCCTTGCTAGATTTTTGCATGATATAGAATCCTTACTTCTGCTTTGTGACATTTAGCCAAAAGTCTAGTCACCTCTAGGATGTCCCCAAAGCAACACAACTAAATTTACCACCTTACTCCTCAAAACCTCTTCTTCTTCCTACATTCCAGGTGTTACTCCTCACTACTAAGGTTGTAGTCTACCATGTCCATGTCAGGGTAGCTTTCCTGAGCTCTGTGCAAAATGGAGGGCTCCCTTTTCTTAGTGAGGCTTCCTCTTCTCCACCTGATCTGGAGAAACTAACCCACACTCTACCTGAGGGATTTTGCATAATCCCTGAGGAAATTACTGGTTTAACTTTCTGGAATGCTTCTCCATGCAAATGACCTATCCTCAGAATCTTAAGCCTCAGCCAATGAAACTTCACCCTCAGAAGAACCCCTTCCCATTCTCCAAGGTTCACATATATAGCCTTGGCTCACCCTAAAAAAAAGATATGTGTACAAGCCCACCCCAAATAAAGGTAGTGTACAAACTCAGAGAGCTGTTTCATTGAAGATTGTCAGAGAAGGCCTTCTTCCAAAAGAGTTGTAACATTAAGATCCTCAGAAAAGGATTCTCCCTCTGCTCCCCTGCCCCTACTCCCAGCCGAAGAGGGAGGAAATGGAGGATGAGGAACCACAGCTGGACCCCAACTCCTGGTAACAGAAGCTCCTGCTCAGAACTGCTTTGCAGACAGTGATGGAGAGGCTCCAGGGTATGAAGAGAGTTCTCCTCATCCTCTTTCTCTTCTCAGAGTAGAAACTTGATCCATCCAATTAGAGTAGACTTACTAACCCTGATCAGACGGAACATCCATGGTGTATCTTGTGTTAACTAACTTCCTCTCCATGGCCGTGTATTAGCAGTGCGTACATAGAACAGGGAAGATACGGTCTTCCTTCATTTGACAAATATTCCTGAATCAAGTGGGAATGGAAACATGGTTCAAAATAACCTTTCTAGAGGAGGTAGGCACGAAATCTTGAAGAAAGCCTGTGTGCTCTGCTACTCTCCCTCCTCCCTCACAGACCTCGTCTCCAGGATCTACGTCCTGAACAATCCCTAGCAAAGCCATCTTCTAATGGATACGTCTGAGCAATCTAGTCACTCCTCAGAGACTTTCAGTGGTAGATTTCTCTGTTGTCCACAAATAAAGTCAAAACTTCAACAGGATAGTCAAGTCTTCCTTTGAGCTAGGTCCCTTGGGCTCCCCATTACCATCCCTGTGTCCTTTCTCGCCTCCCTGGAGGTCTAGAGATCCCCAGGGCTCAGGCGCCAAGCCTCTGTACTGCAGGCTGTTTTAATGATCTCTCTCCACCTAGTAGCCGCGTCTATGCTCTGATGTCTCTGCTATGACACAGCTCTCTCCCTTTAAAATCTTCTTATCTCTGCTCTCTAGTTAAAATCCTTCAAGGTCAAGTCTGTCTCATCCATAAAAATGCCTTGGTTCCTTGCAGCCAGCCTCCCACAGTGCATTGCTGCTGTCTTTGTTAAGCCTCTCATTCCTTCTGTCCTTTGTCATGTTGGTTTGATCATACATTTGTTCAGTCCTTAGATATTCATGGGTGACCAGTCCTGGGCACTGAATCCAGCACCCGAGCTGAGGTTGAGTATGAGATTGAAATTCTATTCCTTCCTGACTGCATGGGCAGTGAAGAACACCCCTCCTGAGCCAACTAGGGTGTCCTGAAGTTGGAGAGAAGAGCAGGCAGTCTGCCTCTCCTGCTCGCTTTTACTAAACTGAGAATGCATTTTGAAGGAGTACAGAATTGCTTGGAATAACAGAGGAGATTTTTTGAAAGTGTGGTGGGAAAAGCCAAGAAAGGAAATAGAGAAATCCCTCAAAAAGTTGATTTTCCTCTAAAGTAGTAGTTCTCAACCTGTGGGTCATGACCCCCTCAGGGGATTGAATGACCCTTTCCCAGGGGTCACCCAAGACCATTGGAAAACACAGATACTTACATTATTATTCATACCAGTAGCAAAACTACAGTTATGAAGTAGTAATGGAAATAATTATGGTTGGGGTCCCCACACCATGAGGGACTGCATTAAAGGGTTGCAGCGTTAGGAAGGTTGAGAACCACTGCTCTAAAAGAGAAGAGCTCTACAGGAAGATATCTGAGAGAAAGTGGCACGTGTGGTGCTGAACTATATCAGATAACCTAGAGATCTGTGGGGACGCTCAGCCCTGAGCCCAGAGCACACTGAGAATCAATCAACTGTATTTGTTCCGATTATTGTTGCTGCTATTGCACCTCTTCATCTGCATCTCTATGAAATCATTAATGCCAACTAAGTAAGGATTCCCCCTTCTCTAGGAGAGATACACCCCAAACACCTATGGAAGCTCTGTATACATCCAGCTGAACCCTGTATAAGCTCTGGTTTTTCCCCACTCTATAGTCATATCTACAATATTTAGTTTATGAATTATAACCAGTATAAGATTAACAATGAGTAACAATAAAATAAAGCAATTACAATAATACACTATAATAGTAGTTATGTGACTTTTGCCTCCGTCTCTTTCCAAACTGCTACATGGTGGTAGCATATACTACATGGATAGAGCGAACAGAAAGATGGTGCATGTCCCATGCAGAATGAAATGACATGGAGAGACTTTACCATGCTACTCAGAATGATAATTGAAAATTCATGACCTTTTTGTTTCTGGAATTTTCCATGACTATCTTTTTGATCATGGTCATCTGAAACCATAGAAAACAAAACCATGAATAAGGAACCTACTGTACTTCCTAATCCTTTTAAAGCCGGACTCATTGAGCTGGGGAATATATTAGAAAGATACAATATTGGTTGAGTCTAGGCTTTTGGTGAATGTAGAGACAAAACTGAAGTTGTTCAAAGAATGGGCCATGTATGAGGTATATACCCTTTACTCCGTGCTATCTTGGGTTAAGAACTGGGCTTCATTTAATACTTAAAACAACACTGTTATTGCTGTGTTTAGGTGCTGTTATTATCTTTTTACAGATAAGGAAACTGAGGTGCCGAGAACACAATCTATTTGCTCAAAGTTACACAGTGAGTAGAATCTGTATTTCAATCACCCACTTCATCAATTTTACCCCTGTTGCCACCGTCTCGGTGGCTCTCTGAGGATGTTGAAGGAGATGTGGCCAAGGATGTTACCCTCAGGACATAATAAGAGAACTGAAACTCTGGGAAGTTACATAATGTGCCAGTACACCTGGGTGTCAGGATGGAACTCCCATCTTCTGGCTGTTACTCAAAGGCTTCTTCCATTGTGTATGACTGACTCGCTCATGAGTATAACCTCCACATCATACACAGCTGCTGCTTCCATTCTTAGGCTGATAGAACCACCAAGCCCCAGAGAGGACTACAGCCCTCGATGCATAGCCTGATTCTGTTCTTGTCTGGGTTATTCAAAGGCCAGTCAGACTAATGAACTTAGGTTCAACTTAAAAAGCACAATACCTGCCGGACTTCCATTTTGAAAAGGAGCTCTGGTTGGAGCCAGAACCCTGTACTGGGGATGACTCTGTGATTGGTTCAAAGAGCAGATCAGCCACAATTCAGAAAGATGGTGCATGGGGGGGAAAAAAGGAAAAAGAAAACCTAGATTCCCAAATGAACTTCTGAGAAGTCTGAAGGGTTTCTCTGAAATATTTCACCAGTCTTTTGAGGCCATTAAGAAAGTGCCCAGGCAGAACCAAAAAGTACATTAATGGTTATTTCTCCACAGCAATTGAATTATAGTTTCAATCTCCTCCTAACTTGAATCACATTGAAGCAGGTATCTTAAAAATCAGATACAAGTGTTCTAGTTTAAAAAATGGTTGGCTGGTTCCCCCTGATACAACCTCCTGCTGTCTCCCAGTAAAACCTGTGAAGATGGAGGAAATGTCACAGATACAAATTCAAATCTTTGAACAAAGACTGACAAGTGATAGCTAGAATATAGGACAAGATGACAACCAGCTAAATGTCAGTGAAATTGCCCCAGGAATGTAGATTTTGTCCTCTTGTGCTGATATTCGAATCAGGGTAAGGCTGCTGGTTAAATACAAAGCAGGAATAACAGAAAGCAGTGTTCCTGGATTGCTGTCTAAAGCATTATACGTGGACGGAGCCCCAGAGTCTTGCTAACGACTTTGACAAGGTCACTATCACACCTCCCACTTCTCAGATGGGGAAACTAGAGCATAGAAAGGCACAGAGACAGCAATTCATGGAGTTAAGATCACAGTTCATGTCTGTTATGTAGGTCCGTCTTCCCTGTGATCCCCATTCAGAGATCTAAATTCTTTCTCAGTAGTCTAGGCAGCCATGCCTCTACACTGTCCAGTGATTACAAAATATAATGTTGAAATTTCAGTGCCAAAGAGTGAAGCACGTAATTGGGGAATAAGTCCAAAGCCAAGACCAAAGATGCTCAAGATGTTTTTAAAGAATGCTGTGATATCTGCATATTGCCTGCATCAAACTCCTATCAATTTTAGGTCATTTCTGGATTCCGTACAATAGCAAATGTAATACAAAAATTACATAAATAGTTGTTTCTTACATTATTTGAGGAATAAGGCAAGAAAAAATATCTGGGCCTGCTCAATACAAATCATATTTTTCCCTCAAATATTTTTGATGCTTGGCTGACATAGTTTGTGTTTTGGAGCCCCTAGATATGGACAGACAAATTTCTATCTACCCATACCTTTCTCATTCTCCAAATATATTTCATTATAATTTGGGAGCAACATACATTCAAATGCATTTAACTACAGTAATTGAATGAGAGAATTTGGTTTTAGAGTTCAATTAAAGTTTTAAAAATTCCACATATGTTGAGGTACATAGGACCAGCAACAATGGAAAGCTAGTGACAGGCCTGGAGGGGTTTAGATGATATTAGAAATGCATTTGTGTGTTTATTTGGAGATACATGTGTGTGTCAGGGGGTGCACATGAAGCCTGAGGTTGGCATCTGCTGTTCTCCTTTACTATTTTTTGCCTCATGTTTGGAGATTAAGTCTTGAACTTGCTGATTCAACTAAACTGGTTCAGAAGGCCCCAGGGACTTTCTTGTTGTTTTCCCAGTACCAGGGCTAGAGGCTTGCATTCCCACCAGCAATGGAGGAGTGTTCCTCTTTCTCCACATCCTTGCCAACATATGCTGTCCCCTGAGTTTTTGATCTTAGCCATTCTGACTGGTGTGAGGTGGAATCTCAGGGTTGTTTTGATTAGCATTTCCCTGATGACTAAGGATGTTGAACATTTCTTTAGGTGCTTCTCGGCCATTCGAGTTTCCTCAGTTGACAATTCTCTGTTTAGCCCATTTTTTGATAGGGTTATTTGGATCTCTGGAGTCTAGCTTCTTGAGTTCTTTGTATACATTGGATATTAGCCCTCTATCGGACATAGGATTGGTAAAGATCTTTTCCCAATCTGTAGGTTGCCATTTTGTCCTATTTACAGTGCCCTTTGCCTTACAGAAACTTTGTAATTTCATGAGTTCCCATTGGTCAATTCTTGATCTTAGAGCACAAGCCATTGGTGTTCTGTTCAGGAGCTTTTCCCCTGTGCCCATGTGTTCAAGACTTTTCTCTACTTTCTCTTCTACTAGATTCAGTGTATCTGGTTTTATGTGGAGGTCCTTGATCCACTTGGACTTGAGCTTTGTACAGGGAGATAGGAATGGATCAATTCGCAATCTTCTACATGTAGACCAACAGTTGAACCAGCAGCATTTGTTGAAGATGCTGTCTTTTTTCTACTGGAAGGTTTTAGCTCCTTTGTCAAAGATCAAGAGACCATAAGTGTGTGGGTTCATTTCTGGGTCTTCTATTCTATTCCATTGATCTACCTGCCTGTCACTGTACCAATACCATGCAGTATTTATCACAACTGCTCTGTAGTATAGCTTGAGGTCAGGGAGGCTGATTCCCCCAGAAGTCCTTTTATTGTTGAGAATAGTTTTTGCTATCCTGGGTTTTTTGTTATTTCATATGAATTTGAGAATTGCTCTTTCTTAAGTCTATGAAGAATTGAGTTGGGATTTTGATGGGGATTGCATTGAATCTGTAGATTAAAGCACTCTTCTCTTGAAGTCTGATTCTTCTCTGCCTAGATGGCCTGGACTTGTTGACTCTGTGGCAATGGCTAATGTACGTAAAAGTGTTGACCTGGGATTCAAAGGCACATGGCTTCCTTCTTGTCTTCCTTCTTTAATAGTATTTTCTTGGTGTAGGGTATAATGACTTTCTCATTCACTTCAGTATCGTACGTACCTACCACAGGGTAGGATCCTGAGCCTCCTGCCATGGACCATGTGGACTGCTCTTGGATCAGCCCTAGCTGAGCCTCCAGTGGACAGCAGTCTCAGAAGACACCTTGATTAATATTTTAAGACAGACTCCAAGTCAGAAGCACCGAGCTAAGCAGCTTCCGGAGTCCAGAAATCATGAGAGATAAATGATTGTTGCCAAACTGAAGGAGGGATAAGTTGCTGCATTGCAACAGATATTTAATCAATCCATTGAGAAACTATTTCTAGAGACTTGAAGGTTTCTGTTACATGGAGCTTCCAAACCAGGACTCTTGACCCAGAAGATGGAGTCACAGCTAGAACGGTATGGCCCAGGCTGGCACAGAGAGACCAAAGAAAGTCTTCTATCAATGCATAAACTGACCAAGCCCAACACAGGTCAAGGAGCAAGACCCAGTGCAACAGATTAGCCCTGGGACAACAGTAGTAAGCATGTCACAAACAGATGTTATGAAACCAACAAAAAATATGAAGTATATTTAGATTAACCTCACTCCTAAGTGGTGTTCTGATCTGGCTTTGATCAGAGGAGAAGGACCAGTTTGGCCATACTATATAAAACAGGGATGTATAATGTGGATTGGCCCTTTGGGATCATGGGAGCTGTCTAAACAGCTTTTATATGAGTTGCTGATTTGGTTTTAGAGGGTTTGGAACCTAGAGTTAGCAAGGTATGCAGTGCTGAAAGGGAGATGGACAGGAATTGGGAACAACAGAACTGTAACCCCAAAGACAGAGTGGGGCCTACATCAGTCATCAATGCCAAGTATCCCTGGAGTGGGTTCTGTCAGGAAGTGGCTATACTTTCTGAGCCACAACTGACTCAGAAGATGAGGAAGTTGAAAGTGTTGCTCAATAAGACATAGAAGAGCTACAGGCCTACTTACTGTTGCACCTCTTCTGGATAGCCAAAGAGCATGACACCTGATAAGTGGCATTGGTTCTGGTGTCCTGCACCAAGTTTGTGAGTGTGAAGATCAGGGATCCTGGTTTAAGTTTGTCCATCACCACTTTAAGACTTTGTAGCTAATGCTGGCCTGTGAAGAGTCTGGTCTCAAACTTGTGGCAATTCTCCTGCCTTTGCCTCTCCAAGGCTAGGATTAGAGGCATGTACCACTATTCCTCTCTACATGCTCATTAATCTCAACTGTCTCTTGTGACCTGGTTAATCTAGAGCTATATAAAGAGAATTCTGGAATTGGAATATAGTTCCAGCTAAACTAAGTTGGTAAAATACAACCTGCCAGGGAACTTTCAAAGGGCCAAATATAATAACAGCAAAATGAAGCACCGAGCCAGCAAACTACCACAACTGCCACGGTTTTGTTCTAGGCAAGCAAGGACAGTCTAGTGTTAGTGGGGGGGAAATCTATTAGTATCCTGACAGCTTTTCGGTGTCTTTGATATGAAAAACCACATGATAATTAGCAATAGATGACAAAAAGCATTCAGATAAAATGCAATGTTCATGCATGATTGAGAAAAAGAAACCTTCAGAGGAAACCAGGTCTGGGACTGTGACCGCTAATAGTGATTTTCAATAGGGTTTAGAGTCACCTAGGAGACAAACCTCTAGGCCTGCTTATGAGGACATTTCTAGGTTAGGTGAGCTGAGGTAGGAAGCCACTCTGACTATGAGCAGCACCATTCTAAGGACTGGCGGGGTCCTGGAACAAATCAACTGGAAAAGTGAGCTAAGTACCGCCGTACGTCTTTTCCTATTTCCTGGCTGTGGATGCCTCTTGACAAGCTGCTCAAGTGCCTGCCCCCAGTCCTTCCCCCAGATGAGACTGCCCTTAAATTTGCTTGTTGTCGGGTATTCTGTCACAGCAACAGGACAAGTGACAGACACGGGAGACTACTCAACAAGAAGCATCTCAGGTGGAGAGCCCGTGTCTTCCTTCATGTTGAAACACCAGGATCCGGAGGGCAGAGCAGCTGGCTGTCCCCACGACTCCACAGAGCTGTTCTGTGAGTTATATCTGCTCTGAGAAGACATGGGGTAGAAATAAGGAGGATTGCTGGAAAGGAAGAGACAAAATTACTGTTATTTGCAGACAATGTGATTATATATCTTTTGAGAGTGGAGCTGGAAGCTCTTGACATTAGTTCTTAATGTATAAAATAGTGGCATACCAGGAAATGCCACAAACTCCAGTGAATCTCCCTGCACCAGCAGCATTCAGATAATGTAAATGGGACAGAAATTCAATTACGACTGAAATTAGGAAACGTTAATACCTTGTGACACTGACTTTTTTTAAGAACACAGATCATGAATGGTGTAAAGGGTACAGCATTGTGTCTGAGATATTCCTACAAAAGATGAATACCTGGGATCTAATCAGAGATACAACAGATAGATCCAAGTTGAGAGACAATTAACGAAATAAATGATCTGTGTGACTAGTTTTCTCTCTGCAATTAATAAAATATCTCATGGTAATTTATTTCGAATGCACATAGTCATCCTGTTTTGTTATAAAGTCTCCCGTGTCTGTCACTTGTCCTGTTGCTGTGACAGAATACCTAACAAGCAAATTTCCCTAATCCTCGACTATTTTAAATGGCAGTTCAGGTGTGGTGAAGTCACATGCTCCTAACCTCCTCGGACCTACCCGCCTAAGGAGTGTTAAGAGTTGTAGTCCTTCTCTATGAGTCCAGTTCTAGGACTTTATTCTTCTTTAAATTATGAAATAATGAATAAAGCACTGATGGGAAAGAGCTACTAAATAATGTTATTTAAAGATACCGCTTTTGTGTGTATACATGAGAGCGTGTGTGTTTAAACGTGTGCTTTTGTGGATGTGGATGTGTGTGAATGCATATGTATGTGTAAGCATGTATGTATTTTGTATATCTACATGTGTGCATGTATGCGTGCGTGTGTGTGTGTGTGTGTGTGTGTGTGTGTGTGTGTGTGTTTGTGTGCCCTAGGGAGTTAGCCCAGAGTATTCTTACACATGCTGGGCAAGAATTCTACCACTAAGATACATCTTGAGACCTCTTTCTTACTTTATATCAGTGAGGCAGTGTCTCACTGAGTTGTCCAGCCAGGTCTTGAATGTGCATCTGTTGGAAGAAGAGCATCCTGGGGTCCAGTGTATGTTCAGACAGCATGGCTTCACCATATGGCTTCACCACAGTGCCTCAGCTTCCCACAAAGCTATGGCTACACCTCCAAGTCTGACTATGAGCCTTGAAAATTAGAGGGTGCTATTGAGTGTGAGCTTTTGAAACCTCACCTTTTTGGCAGCATTTGTTTCCAAGGTTAGGTTTGTTTTGTTACCCTGGCCATTCAAACCCAGTGCCTTAAGCATGCTAGGAAGCTCCTTCCACTGAACAAATCCACTATTCCCAACAAGGGTAGTTTAACAGGTAAGTTTTTTTCTTTGCTCTATTGTTAATATATTTTAACTATAGTAATAATGAATCCTTAGAGAAACCCCATGCACAAGCCATTTTTCCTACTATATCTTCTTGTGCAATCTTATTGACGATGTGTTACCTCTTTTGAATCAGGAACAGGAGTCCATGGAGCAGCTGACAAAGCAGGTGGAATCGCTGAGCTCTGTTCCACAGCTGTCCAAACGTGACATTTGATCCTGACACATCCGTCTGGTCCTATACCTCACTCAGCCTGATTGATCTAATAACTAGCATTTGCCCCAGGATTTGGGAGTATGTTACAATCTGCAGTGTATTTGTGTGAACTATCTCACTCACGACATGAGGACTTCTTACAGTCACTGTAATCTGATTGTAGAGGATTTCATTGAAAACTGATTCACCCAGCCTCGGCAGAGCTGCCTTCTCTGGCTGAGAACACGCTCTAGTAGATAGATCAGGATGTGAGTGGTTTATCTGTTCTTTCTCAACACTTGACTGTTGGCCCAAACCCAGGTAACACTGGCTAAGCTACCCAGCATGTGTGCTGTGCTAAGTGTCCAGAACTGAGGGATTTGTAGGCAAAGGGCTGGCACTTGGGTCCTGGTTCATTTTGAGACACCTGATTTTATTTCTCTGTGCTTTATTTTCCTCATCTTCCTGAGGAATTGACTTAACTGTACTAGTCCATAGTTCATCTGCAGTTGGTATTTCATGTCTATCACCCATGGTTCCTTCAAGACATAGAAATGCCAACAGCCCTATGCCCTTGCAAAGTAGCTGCAAAATCAGAATCATAGGCTACCTGAGCAAGTTCATACCACAAGGGAGACCATGTTTGTTTTTGCCCTGACAATTGTAACCATTGAGGAAAACCCTGCATGTCCGTTTCATTTCAGCACAAACTTTGGGTGTCTAAGCATGGTCCAGTTCTTCAGTGTCAACTTGCTTCCCACCCCAGTCCCACTGAAAGACAATTGACCATGCTGCACAGAGACTTGATAAATGAGGGCACAGCTGTTAAGCATTAAGCACGAGGGCAGGTCACAGTACTTCCAGGCTCAATAAACAATGTCTCAGAGCAACACTCTGCAGTGACTTGGGAAGAAATAGTTGACAAGGAGAGTTCATACCCCCAATTTCTCCAAAGAGCATGCCTTGGGCTGCTATCTACAAGAATAGCCTTTTTGATGAACCCTACACTAAACACTGGCCTTTCCAGGAAGGGCTGTAGCAAGCACTTTGAATAAAGTGAGCTCCTTACACAACAAAGTCAGATTCTTTTTATTGACAACTTCAGCCGGGCAGTGGTGGGGCATACCTTTAATCCTAGCACTTGGGAGGCAGAGGCAGGTGGATTTCTGAGTTTGAGGCCAGCCTGGTATACAGCCAGTGCTACACAGAGAAACCCTGTCTCAAAACAAACAAACAAACAAACAACAACGACAACTTCATAAATGCATGTTTAATCATATCTACCCCAACCCTCCCCTTCAATTCTTCCCCATTCCTCTCCACCTGCATGATGCATGATGCTCTCCCCCCCCACCAGAGAGTACTTAGTGCTGCCTCTGTGTGCACGAGTGAAGGATTGTTGTAGTGGTTTGAATAGGAATGGCCCCTTAGACTCATGTGTTTTAATGCTTGACCCATAGGGAGTGGCACTGTAAGGAAGTGTGGCCTTGTTGTAGAAAGCATGTTGCTGTGGGGGTGGGCTTTGAGGTCTCATATGCTTAAGCTACACCCAGTGTGACTCACAGTCACTACTGCTGCTTGCAGACCAAGATGTAGAACGTTCAGCTCCTTCTCCAGCACGTCTGCCTATACATCATTGTCTTAGTCAGGGTTTCTATTCCTGCACAAACATCATGACCAAGATGCAAGTTAGGGAGGAAAGGGTTTATTGCGCTTACACTTCCATGCTGCTGTTCATCATGAAAGGAAGTCAGGACTGGAACTCAAGAAGGTCAGGAAGCAGGAGCTGATGCAGAGACCATGGAGGGATGTTCCTTATTGGCTTGCTTGCTTCTCCTGGCTTGCTCAGCCTGCTTTCTTACAGAATCCAAGACTGCCAGCCCACAGATGGTACCACCCACAAGGGGCCCTCTGCCCTTGATCACTAATTGAGAAAATGCCTTACTGAAGGATCTCATAGAGGCATTTTCTCAACTGAAGCTCCTTTCTCTTTGATAACTCCAGCTTGTATCAAGTTGACACACAAAACTAGCCAGTACAGTCACCATGATAATAGACTAAACCTCCGAACTCTAAGCCAGCCCCAATGAAATGTTGTCCTACATAAGAGTTGCCATGTTCATGGTGTCTCTTCACAACAATGAAACCTTTGCTAAGATAATCATCTACTAGAGCATTATAGCCTCCCAGGGGCTGCATCTCTGAAGAAAACTGACTCTTTCTCCATTAGACATCAATTCCCAACAGCTTCATAGATGCAAGAGTGCCTTCATGAGTCCCTCCCTAATCTGTGCTAGGGTTTTTTGCTGGCTTGATCTTGTGCCGGTCTTGTGCATACAGTCACAGCCACTATGAGTTCATGTGTGTACAACAAACTACTCATGTATAGAAAATGCAGTTTCGGTACAGACATACACTTCCTCTGGCTCTTACAATCCATCTGTCCACTCTTTCATAGAGATCCCGGAGCCTTTGGAGGAGGTTAGTTTTCTTTACCCCATTCCTCTACCCCATTCTGACTTCATATTCATCCTTGAATTTTCTAATCTGAGATCTACTTTAGATAAAGTTTGATGCTATCACTAAAATTTTAAGGTTTCCAGACTTTTTTATTATATCAGGGACTAGAAGAAAACCATGTGTATTAGTCACAAGCCATATAGGATTAAAGCATAATCTATCTGTTAACCTATGCGAACTTGGGACCTGTCTTGTTTTCATTTTGCCAAGAGAGAAGAACATCTCATGGATTAAATAAATGTGTGGCTTGAGGCACACACCTAGAAAGTCTTCTTGATGTAGTCTCTGGGGTTGTGTGTGTGTGTGTGTGTGTGTTTTATTTTCTGCTGTGCCTGGATCCTCAGCCTGTGGAATTCTGGGTAAGTTGGAGTCTCTATAGGAATATAGGAATGTATATTCCTTCAGCAACATTTACTGAATGTCCTCTCTGTGTTAAGGTTGTATAAGGCACTAGGAATTCAACATCGAACAAACAAAAATGTATAAATGACTCTACTTTCCAGTGAGGAAGTCTGATAGAAAACCAAATGAAATGTAAGATATTTAGTGTGTGTTATGCTGAGTATTAAGGAGAACTCCATGATCAGATGGCCTAAGTTTGGGATGGGGTTAATTTTGAGATGCCTCTTTTTGCCTATGACAAAATACCTGGCAAAAGAAATTCAAAGAAGGCAGAGTTGTTTGGGCTTGCAGTTTGAAGGTGCAGTCCACAGGGATGTCATGGTTTCAGGAATAGGAGGTAGCTAATTACATTTCATCTAAAGTCAGGAAAGAGTGATGGATTCTGGTACTCAGCTTGCTTTCTCCTTTCTATGCAGTCAGGACCCCAGCTCAGAGAATGGTGCCATCCAGAGTGGGCCGTCCCACCCTTTTTAGCCAAATCTAGATAGTTCCTAATAGATATACTCAGAGATTTGCCTCCAAGGTGATTCTTGATCCTGTCAAGTGGACAGTCAAAATAAACCATCACATCTGTTAAGCATCCAAGTGAAGATGCCTACGGGGTATGGGCCTAATGCCAAGGGAGAGTGATTTACAGCAGTTCACACTATACAGGAGTTGTCTGAGAAGACCTGGGATTGTTTTCTCTGTGGTTCAGTAGCCCTTAGGCTTGTGTCTGACAGATCCTGCACAAAGGATCTGCAGGAAGGAGAAACAGGGCATTTGGGAAACTGTGACAGTGTGGCTGGAGTGTGAGATCCGAGGGAATGTTCAGAGAAAGACTAGAGGCAGCTGAGAGAGGATAAAACAGACGGAGGCCACTTGGGAATTGTGCAGATGGGAACGGAAGGACCACAAAATGGTTTCAAGGAGAGGAAAACATAGACAGTCTTTTTGTTGGTGTGACAAAGCACCTGGCAAATTCACCTCACAGTTTGAGGTACAGTCCACTATAGTAGAGAAGACGTGAAGGTAGGAAGGAGGTGGGTGGTCACATTGCAACCACAGTCAGGGAGCAGACATAGAGAATGCCACTCACTTTCATTTAGCCTGGGACCCCAGCACTCTGGACAACAAGCCCATGCTTAAGGTGAGTCTTCCCACTTCAGTGAACCTAATCTACACTCCTTCAGAGACATGCTCAAGGGTCATCCTCTGGTTGAGTTTGAATTCTGTGAAGTTGACAATCAACATTAATTGTCTCAGAAGACATAAGCCGGAAAACTCTGGCTTCAGTAAAGGCTGGCTTGAGGGGCAAGGCTGGAGGCAGGCAGAGCCGATGCAAGCCACAGCTGCAGCCCAGATGACTGAGACTAGAGGCCTTTGTGAAGTGAGGGGGGAGCTGGAGAAAGACACATGGGTCCCAGCTGCCTACAGAGATACAAGCAACAAAGCTTACTGACTGATGGGGACTGAGTGTAAGCGAATGAGAGAAGGTACCCTGAGATGTCCAAGATTCTGGCTTAGGCACTGGGAAGGAAGCTGATGAGGAAAAAATGAGAGTGAGTTTGTTTTTGCATAAGTTGAGTTCCAAGTGACTGTGGCAAGTTCAGGAAGACAAATGTGCAACACATAGACCTGAAAATCAATCTCTCTCTGTGTGTCTCTCTCTCTGTGTCTCTCTCTGTGTGTCTCTGTCTCTCTCTCTCTGTCATATGCGTGCACACACACACACACACACACACACACACACACACATCACAAGGCTAGTGCAAAGTATGCAAATTAATGGAGCCAGAAGTTCCAGGCACTCTACTTTATACCTACATCCTTTAACAAACTCCTGAGGTGAACTTAACCTTTTCTGTCTCCTACATAGACCTCTGCTCTGAGCCATAGGTAACCCATTTGTGTGATATTTGGGATCCTTGCACATCAGATACATGTAGGTAACGTTCATCATATGAAGGATATGCATGTGAGCTTGTGACAAAAAGCTAAGTGCTGGCCCTCAAAGCCTTCTGAGATGTGCCACATAGACTAAAGAGAGAACACAGTGCCCTGTTTTCATAGGGTTTGAGGCAAGAATATTTGGAGATGGTTTTGCATTAAATTAAGACCCAAGAAAGTCATCAGCATGATAAAAATCAGGTTTTAGGAGCCCAAAGGTCAGACAGGCCAGGGGGATATCTAATACATGAAAACATTGGCATTTTATGTCTGTTAGATGAGGAAGCATTACAGTTGCCACATGGTTTTTTCCAGGAAGAGCCAGTCAGGTGACAAGGTGGTTAAAGCTCACTCCACAAGAAGTCACACAGAACGTTACAAAGCATGAAGTTTTTTGCTATTACTTTGTTCTTCTGGGAGTCACGAGAAGAAAGGCAAAGGGATTTCTATTGATTCTCAAAAGGTTTCCCATGTGCTCTGATTCCAGATGCAGGGACAGAAAAGAGGCTTTTGAAAGAAATGTAGAAAAAATAATAGATAAGTAGTCGTTTCTCATGGAAATTGTTGTACCTTGTAATTTTAGGACATTTTAAATCTCTAGACAGAGGTCCAGTGAGACGTAATAATTTCATTGTAGAACACACTGGAAATAATATTTAACCCTGTGACCATACATCAGAGGGAGAAAAATTATACGGTAGAACTGTGTGGGGTCACGTCCTATCGTCTGCCAAGCTGACTGCCACAGAGCACCTCAGGAATAGTGCCACACTTTCAATGCCACTGTGTACGGCTTAGCCACGAGATAGGACCCATACACTTACACAAAGGAGAAAAGAAAAACCTCTTTCCAAGTTTGTTTCCATGGCAACCATATTTCATACTTTCTTCTGTGTGTCTAAACATGAGCAAGTTTTTCAACCAGAGGGGGTAGAACATAATCCTTGCAAACGACCCATGCATTATTAGCGCTTTGTTCGTCAGAGCCATTCACCAGGCATTGTGTGCACGCCTGCCACGGAGATGCCAGTGGGTAGGACCTGAGGTCCTGCCTTGCATTTGGCTCAAGCTGAGTGTACCACTGGGGGTGCACGTAGATGTAGCACTACAACAGAGGTACGTCTGAACAGTGGAAGGAAGCAACCAACAGCCTCAAACCCTGACCTTGAACTTGACGGACTTGTGTCAGACAGAGAGCAGGGCTTGGGACAGGGAAATGAGCTAAAGATGAAAACCATCTATGTGGGGGACAATAAAGGAACAATGCCATTGAGCAAGGGGGCGGATGTAATGAGAACTGCCTGTGTCTGATTCAAGTGTAAGGATTTGATCCTGAGAATGGTTGGGTCTCCAAGTGCTAAGAGGCTACATGATGCCATAATGCCCTCCTGACTAACAGGCACTGGAATGGTTGGAAAGAGTTGTGAAGATGGAAGTGGAGAGACCCAGAGAAGATTCCTCAGGTCATCTGAAGATCTGAGAACATGTGCCGATTGGGCTCCCAATAAACTACTCAGGAAGTCAGCTCGCTTTCTTTCATTCTCTTCACCTCTTCATCTTGTCCAAACTTAGTATTGAACCAAAGAGAATCTCTTATTTAATTCTGCTGATGAGGAAGTTGGTCGTGAAGAGAATGGTAGCCAGCCCAGATTTACAGAGCTTCGGTATAATAGGCCTGAAATTTAAACCTAGAAACTCAGATTTCAGAGACTGGCTGAATAATTATCCGTTATGGCACCATCACCATTTTGAGGGGTTTGCTGGAGGGATGGATTCCATTCTCGTTGTGTCTCAGACTGGACTCAGAGGCCAAGCTTGTTCATCTGAGAGGCTAGAGCCATCCAGGTGCTACATGAGTTTGGACCCTGCTCCGGGACTCAGTGGAGTCCATAGTGGTCCACAGTGGTCCATAGAGGAGGAACTGAAGGACTATGAAGCCCCTTACTTCTTGACACTGGCTCTCTGGCTTCCCTTCCCACCTAGGGATGTGAACATCATCTCTTGTCTGCATCTAGTAAGCTCTTAAGGTGGTGTCATTTTGACTGTGTCCTTGTAGCCTGCAGTCAACTGTTCTTGGACATTGCAGAGTGGCTATAGTGTGTTCTTGTGTGTGAACTTCATGTGTGTTCAGTGGTAAGTTACACAAGAGCCAGGCTCAAAAAATTTTGAAGGAATGATCAAATCCACAGGGAGGTTTAGAATAGAAATTCAATTTCTTTGCTCATAATTTGCAATAATGTTTTAAAACAAGCTGTTTCTTTGCCTCCTTCTTCCCCCACTAACCTCCAGGTAGTGCATAAATAAGGCTCTAAAATCAACTGTCTGGAAGTTGTTCACTTAAACTACCTGGCCATCCTTCATTCAACAGTTCTGTAAAAGTCTGAGGAGCTAGTTGAGGCATGTATTTCGTTTAAAGCCTGGAATGCAAATGCAGAAGCCACTAACACTAGGATCCAGGTATTCTCCATGCTTATAACTGTCACGTGGGAAAGAGGGGAGGGAGACAAACACAGAGACAGAGCTGGGGTGTTCTACTGCACAAAAGCCTTCTGAAACCATATCCTTTTTTATTTTGACAGTGAGCTATGCCAGGTGGCCAATTTGAATGACCATTAATCAGGGCAGCAGGATCTCAAAGGAGTCAGGAGTCATTAGGAAAGGTATTGTCCCTGGAAGGTTTTGCAATTTGCCAAATTAATTCTTATCTGAAGAGACTAGTAAGGTTCTGAGTGACATATGTGTCCCATTTACTACATCAGAGCCAGGGTGGCTGGGCTCTTAGGCACCTGGTGAGATAGGGAGGTTGATCTGCATTCCAAAGGGTCAGCTCCAAGATGAGCCATCTGAAGGACAGCAGAGGGACAGTATCTATCTGCAAAAGTGAGTGTGAAGTAAGGGGGCACAGTGAGCTGAAAGCCCTAGGGACTGGGAGGGGGAATTGGGGGAGATGGGGAGGCAGGCCATCCTTGCAAGGCTGCCCATGGCTTGGCAGTAGCCATGGCTCCACATCTCCAATAAGGAGAAGCTTCTAATCAAAGAAAAGTGCACAGTTTTCAAGGGACAGAGTTTAACTTGTTTCCCCAGAGACCTTGAACATTTCGATTAAACTGTAAAACTGTCATGGAAGGAAGCATGGAGATTAATAGATAATGTTCTTTAGCACTTTAATTTTGTAGAATTCAAAATGTAAGAAAATGAATTTCCTGGCCTCTCGCCAAAACAGATATAAATAAATAGTAATCTAGGTTCTAATTCCTGAGAATTTTAATAAAGAGAAATATTTATGGTTTAAAATTACCCCTGAAATTATGCAGCAGAGAATAGATAGTTTATGACTTCAGAGAACAAAAAGAAACTTGCAAATACTTGGTGTTGGCAGATCAATTAAGTGGCAATACATGCTACATTATAATTTTAATCACCATGAAATTAAAATATGGTAATGAGCATTAACATGACTTCATCCTTTCAAACTATGATTTAATTTATGGAATTCTTCTTGACTGCTGCCTTATTTCCCGGGTTCTTTCTGTCTTGATCCCCAGGCATCTTTAGATTACACCCTTCCCTGTAGATATTATTCAAGACAGCCACTAACTAAATGAGCTCTTCTTTCCTTATCAATTAAGGATCTTGTAGGCTATTCTTACTCATTTTAATTTAGTTCTTTTCCCTGAATAAAATGTGCATGGAATTAGAATAACTATTTTTTTTTTTAACCTGAAAGGCCTCTCTTTGGTTTCCATATGGTGTATGTTTCCCACTGACACATAAAAGCAGGCCAAATGTCAATTTGCTCTTCTCAAGGTCACCTTCCTTGAGCATATTTGAGGGAAGGGGCAGAGTCTGTTCTTGGTGTCATGGCTGCTGAATGGACAGTGCTATTTCCCTTGCCTCTCTGCTGTGCACCTACATTGCCACAACTCTTCAGGTCCTCTGTGAGGAGGTCAGCTGGCAAAGACTCTGCCATTAAAACTTTTAATTCTAAGTACCTGCTTACAAAGCTTCTTATTGGTAGGTCTAAAGTTTATGTCCAAAAGGCAAGAAAATGGTTTAATAGTAAATCAGAAAGAGCTCTCAGCTGTCCTAAGAGAAAAGAATGAAGCAAGAAGTAGTTCTGTTCTCCCCGGTGGTTCCCATTGTGCACTGTCTCTTCCTACATCAGCAATTCTCTGCTTCTGCAGCACCATGTGAGCAGGGCATCCAGCCTCTGAAGTCAGCTCTCACACTGATGATCCAGAGTCAGTGTCCTCCTCTCTGGTGAGGGCTTCATTCTGTAAGACTGCTCTAGGTAAGTCCTGGCTTTCCACATCTACCTAATCTTTTTAAAAGGATTTATTTCATCTTATGTTTATGAGTGTTTTGCTTGCATGGTGTGTGTGCCTAGGGCCTAGGAAGGTCAGAAGATTGTGTGCCTGTTGGAACTGAAGTTACAGATGTCTGTGTGCCACATGTGCATGCTAGGAATCAAATCCATGTCCCCTGCAAGTGCTCTTAACCTCTGAGCCATCTTTCCAGCCCCTACATGTGCTTCTTACCCACCAACTCTGAATCAGAGTTTATGCTAATTCACTAGAAGAACTCACATAACTCAGTAGAGCCCTGATCTTGCTGTTAAATTCCTATAAAGCAGTGGTTCTTAACCTGTGGGTCACAACCCCTTTGGGGATTGCATATCAGAGATATCCTGCGTATCGAACATTTACATTACAATTCATAATAGTAGGAAAATTATAGTTAGGAAGTAGCAACAAAATAATTTTATGGTTGGGGTCACCACAACATGAAGAACTATTGTATTAAAGGGTTGCGACATTAGGAAGGTAGAGAACCATTTTGTGTATATATAACATGAAAGATACACCTTAGAACAGTCAAATAGAAGAGATACTCAGGGCAGGGGTGTCGGGGTGGACACCTAGCTTCCATACCTCTGCACTGAACAAAATGGAGGCTCTGAACTCCCATTGGGAGCTGTTGTGAACACTCTGCAGCCTCTCCTCTGCCTCCGAGGTTGGAGTGTGAAGTGGTACTAAGAGTCCCTGTTCTCCAATCTTATGTTTGGTAGTTTGGGCTTTCTAGGAACTGGCCCCAGCCAGAGGCTCCTTGTTGTCAGAGTCACAGGTGTATTCTGGAAGCAGTCTGTTGACTATTATTACTGATTCAGGGAATTTCTAATGGAAGGGGGGAGGCTATGTCCACTTCTATTTCCTTGATGCTTGTCTTCCCCGAGGGTCCCATGGTGCTTTACCAAGAGTGATAGGTAATCACGATTGTCAACTTGACTGGATTTGGAATCACCTGGAAGATACACCTCTGGGTATGTCTGTGAAGTAGTTACCACAGAGGCTTTACTGAGGTGGAGAGACCTGTTATGAATGTGGGCAGCACATCCTGTGGGCCAAAGTCTCAGACTAATTGGAAAGGACAAACTAAGCTGAGCACCAGCATTCATCTCTCTCTGCTTCCTGACTTGGATGTAATGGGAGCAGCTGCCTCATGTTCCTGCCACCATGTCCCTCACCATGATGGACTGTACCTTCAAACCACAAGTCAAAGTAAAGCCTGGGGTATTTTGTTACAGTAATAGGAAAAGTAACTAATGGACCAATATTTGCTCATTTCATTTGGGGGTCAGAATTCTTCTCTGTCCCTTTAAGTTGTCCTTCAATCCCCAGTTGTAAGAACATTAACTTTCCCCCCTCACTATGGGCAACATTGACATCTGTCTATAGCTACCCTGGAAGCCATTCATTCTGTGTATTAGGTGGTCTTAAAATAACAATAATCCCCTTTCCCAAATGCATTTTAAAATTCTAATTCCTCCAGTCAAGAATGCTGTGAATGGGCTAGGTGATGCACTCAATGACAGCTATGGAAGCAAGACAATCTTGAGTCAATTTCTGTACTGACACCAGTATAATCCCCTCTGGAACCAGGCTGTGGGAAACAATCCAGACACCATGCAAACATGGCACACTTGCTTGTTCTAGAACATACTGACTCATATATGGGAGGCTGCGATCAACTAAAGATGAAAATCACTTCAAAGCCCTAAGCACCTTATACCCACCAGTTGAAAGACACCAAGCAATCAAACTAGCCCTTAAAAGGTGTTGGTGAGATATGCCTTAAAAGCCCTCCAGCAGAGGTCCTCACTGGAGCCTCTGATGGCTGCCCATCAGCTGCAGGACAGAGTGAAACTTTCTATGAATTAGTCCTGTTTAGTTGAGCAGCCTCATCTCCAGCACTCCCAGTGTTGCATGTTCTAGAACTCCGTCATCTCTATCAACCCACGCACACCTTCATGTCTCCTTGCCTGTATCTGTTTCAGTCATGGTTTTAAGTGCCCTCCTCTTTTCTCCTTAATGCCTTGGATAATGCCTATTCCACTTTTATCAGGGCGAAGAAAGTCGTATCTTCAGGAGATTTTTCTGAAGTCCAGGCTAACAGCATGAGATGCTTTTGTATTGTAAAATGCTCACAGGAACCATGGGACATCTTTGCTGGCTTTCTATTGGTGTGGTAAATACCATGATCAAAAGCAACTCCTGAAGGAAAGGGTTAGTTTAATCTCAAAGCTTACTGGTTCATCATGGAGGAAAATCAGGGCAGGAAGTCAAGGCAAGCACCTGAAGACAGGAACTGAAGCAGAGGCCTTGGTGAAGTGGTGATGATTGGCTTTCTCTTCAAGCTCATGTTTAGCTACACTATTCCTCCCAGGACTGCCACTCAGAGTGGGCTGGAGCCCACACATCAATGATCAATCAAGAAAAAGCCCCACAGACTTATCCATAAGTCAATCTGATGGAGGCATTTGCTCAATTGAGGTTCCCTCTTCTGAGAATGACCCCAGTTTGTGCCAAGTTGACAGAAAGTAAAGAGTACACGGAGAAAGTGCTTTGGCTCATACTTCTGAAGGATTCCAGTATGTTGAAGCTTGGAAGGCTGTTTACATCACAATGAAAACAGAAAACAGAGAGAACCTTTAAAAACAAGAGTTGGGCTATATCTAACCTTCGAAGCCCAGCCGTAGAGACTCACTTCTGCGGGTCCCAAAGGATTCAATGGGATTTCTGAATAGTACCACTGGCTGGGACATAATCACTCAGAATATGAGCTTGTGGGGACAGTTCAGATTCAAACCCTACCACAGCCTCAAGTACACTTTCTTGTCTTTCTTCTGATGCTTCTGCATCCTGCACAGCCCTATCATTGGCAGCAGCAGCACTGGGAAGGTCAGTCTCCTTGTCCCCATCCCTCAGTTGGACTCTAAGAACAGAAACTGTCTCCAGAGGTTGGCAGCTCCCCCACGCACCCGACAATACTTAACCATTCTCGTTACCCAAGGGCATACAATGGACATGTGTTGAACTGAACCAAATTGGATTTCACTGTAGTGAGTATTTTTCTCTATTTACTGTCTACCTTTAATTTGGGTTGTGTGGAATTTTGACATAGAGTACTTTTTAATCTTTATGTAGTTAAAAGTATTGATCTTTATGTGATTTCTTCTATTGATTTTGAGCTTAAAAAATGAAGGACTGGTTCTTTTATTTTTTTTTTTTGATACTTTATTTACATTTCAAATGTTTCCCACTTTCCAGGTCTCCCCTTTTGAACCCCCTCATCCCCTCCCCCTCCCCTGCCTCTATGAGGGTATTCCCCCACCCACCCACCCACTCTTGTCTTCCCTCCTTGGCATTCCCCTATACTGGGGCATCTAACCCCCTCAGGCCCCTTAGGCTCCCCCTGATGGCTAATAAGGCCCTCCTCCACATATGTGGCCAGCACCATGGGTCCTTCCATGTGTATTCTTTGGTTGGTGATCCAGTCTCCAGGAACATGGAGGTTGAGGGGGTTCAGGAAGGACTGGTTTTTAAGAAACTCTTTCTGACTAAGCTGAGAAATTTTGCCGCCTCACCATTCTTGATGAGAGGACAGAGAATATGAGGTGGAGACAAAGGAGACACTGTAGCATCCGTTCTCAGAAAGCTGCTGTTCTCCTGTTCTTCCCAGTAAAGAATGGTGTCTGGGTCAAATGCACAAGTATCATTTTGTGTCTTGGCTTTTATGGTTTCCATCAGTCCGTGAAAGCAACCATCTTCAGGCTAAGCAATTCCATTTGTCTTTGGGCATCAAAGGACAGTCTCTTGGATGAAAGAAAAACAGTAACTTAGGCGGTTTTGCTGTTTGCTTATTTTACTTTCTAAATATGTAGAATGGCAACTGGCTCAGCAGACTTGGCTCACCTGGCTCAGTGCTCTGCCCTTTGGGTCTCTATCTGAAATGTTAGCTCTTCCCTTGGGGCCAGCTCTGGGGTCAAAGCCTTGGTAAGAACCTTCTCTGGTCAGCTTCCTCTACTTCTAAACCTCTCCCCCTCTCCCATCCATGCATGCTTGTGTATAACAATCCTCCAGCAAGCCCACACAAAGGTCTGGTTCATTTTCAGTTTGGACATAACTAGGTTAACACCAACAGGCTCTCTGCTAATAGTGAGCAACCTAGGTGTGAACCAAGTCCTCATGAAACCCATAGCATAGCAGGGGAGCCTGCCACTTAATAACTAACTAATTACACATTTAATTGCAAACTTGCAGGTTGCTGTGAAAGAAACTTGTGTAGGAGGGTAAGAGAATGCATAAAAGAGGGGTGAGGGGAAAGTATTCAAGAGAAACTTCATTGGGAAATGATATTTTAAGGTTGAGTGAGTGGGTGGTAGCTAAGTAGCATAGAAGATGGGGGGACTGGGGATGCCAGGCAGAAGATGATGTGCAAAGTCCCTGGGGCATATGGCTGGCTAAGGATGCTGCCCTGCCTATAGAGGGTACCAGCAGACAAGTCCTAGTTGAGAAATACTTACTAGATAGGTGATATGATAATGTGTATAATGATGTTTCTCTCCAGTGTTCTAATGTGCTCAGCTTTTGATGCAGAAACATGTGGACTGAGATTGACATCTGTCAATCCACTGGTGAGACAGAATAGAATCATGCTAAAAAAAGAGTTCTGGAATCAGACAGAGTTTAAGTCAGCATCTTTTATACCAGGTGTGCAGTCCTGGGGATCTTGCTTACTTTTCCTATGTCTTATTTCTCTCATCTGCAAAATATAACCATCATAATGATTATAACAGTAGAAATAAAGAGTTCCCATCTCACAGGATGACTGCAGCTCCCCATACAAGCTGCAGATGAGACTAAAAAAAAAAAATCTCATCCTAGGCCAAGAGTGGTGGTGCACATTCAGTCCCAAACACTGAGAAGGCCAGGGTAGCAAGCTCAGAAGTTCGAAGCCAAGATGGGCTATGTAGAGAGTTCCATCCCTGCATGGGTTACATAGTATAAGACTCTGTGACAAAACCAGAAGCAAAAAGAAAGAATTAGAAATAACTCTCTCTCTGTGTGTGTGTGTGTGTGTGTGTGTGTGTGAGAGAGAGAGAGAGAGAGAGAGAGAGAGAGAGAAGAGTGAGACAGTGGTTAAAAGCATATACAGCTCTTGCAGAGGACTCCAGTTTGGTTCCTAACACATATCTCTCAAACACATGTAACTCCAGTGGGATCTGACACCTACTTCTGGCTTCTAAAGGCCCCTGTACTTGCATGGCGCGTGCGCGCGTACACACACACACACACACACACACACACACTCATTCACACAGAGAGAAAAATGAAAAAAAATACACTAAATCTTTTCTAAAAAGTGAAAAATAAAAAAATTTCCATCACATAGCAAAACCATGTAATAGCTGTGAATTCTTCAACACCATTAGGTAAGTGAATATCTATTTGGGTTTGAATAGTACTATCAGTTATCAGCAGAAGGAAAAGCATGATTTTTCTCACTTGCCTTCTACCCAAGGAATCTCCCTTCTGAGTATATCTATATATAGCTGTGCTGGTAGAAAGTGGAGCAGAGAACATGATTCCCAGATGATAAAATTATATTTCTGTTCAGTCATAATCACATACCTCCAGAGCTCCGCTCATGAATCCCAAGCAGACTCGGAGCTGTTTTCACTTTTAAAGCTTATCAGTCTTGGAAACCCTTTGGCAAGATTCTAGATCTTTCCCAACTGGGGCAACTTAATCAGAATCTCGACTCCTCTCTTTCAGTAGTGATTGCTCAAGCCTTTGGAAATCATTGTTGAAACCAAGGATTCAGTGAAGGTAGTGGAACACTGGCCTCTGTTTATTTCTGAGACAAAGCCATGGGAAGGTAATGACTTGTGAGTGATTAATAACTTTAGACTCTTGTAGCTTTTATTTCCAGCCTCAGGATCTACATTTCATTTTGAGAAAGATTGGGTTTCCTCTTTCACCTGGCATTACTGTACTGGGTTGACCAGTTTACCCTCTACCTGATGAAGCCAGACAAGAGCAAAATGAAATAGAAATGCTCGAGGGGACACTGAATTGAGAGAGAACAGTCATGAATGATGTGCGTGCATGTATGCGTGTGTGTGTGTGTGTGTATGTGTGTGTGTGTGTGTGTGTTGTGTGTGTAGGCAAGAGGTCAGTCTCAGCTGTTGTTCTTCCTCAGGAGCCGACATCTTGATTTTGGAGAGAGGATCTCTCATCTTGGTTTGGAGACAAGGTCTCTCTGTGAGTAAACCAGGCTGGCTAGTTAGCAAGCCCAAGGGATCTGCTACTCTCCTTCTTCCAAATACTGTAACTACAGGTGTGTGCCACCAAGTCCAGCTTTCTTTACATGGCTGCTGGGGTGGAAACCAAGTCTTTACACTTTCATGACAAGCTCTTTACTCCTCCGCCCAACTTACCATTTTCTCCACTTAAAACATAGATCAGGAGAGAGAGGAGGAAGAAGAGAGATATGCATAACTTTCACTGCAGCATCATTTTTCTGTTTTATCATAATTAATGTTAATCTCTCGTGATGCTATTTTGTAAAATGAACTTTCTTGTAGCTTACATGTATAGGAAATATATAGTATATGTAGGTTCAGTACCACTTGTAGCTTCCTGGATAAAATGGATGACTTGCATACTTTACACTGTAAAACATACTGAGAGCCAAGGTTCCAAGAGGCCTAAGGTATTACTCCTAACCCAGAGAGACTTCCACATGTGCTGGACCCTCTCTGCAGAGCACCACACTAAGTATTCTCTGTATGCTAACTGATTTACTTGAGCTACTGCTCTTTCAGGAAGGCACTCATTGTGCTCATCTTACAGGGAGCTTGGGTAATCTGTTCAAGGTCATACAGGTAGCTGGCAACTAGCAGGGAACCCCCACACTCTATCACAGGCAGCCTGCTTCTCTATCAATAGGGTGACACACTGTTGAGTGTGTCATCTGTAGTCAGGCATTCTGGGTTTTAGCACTGCCTCCGCTTAACCATGTGACCCTGGGCAAGTGAATCATGCTTCCTACACCTCATCTGCCTAATCTGCAAAAATAAGTTAATCCAAGTACCTCTTCCCAGGACTTCTAAATGGATTAAATAAAATAAATAGACATCATGTTTGATGTTCAGGAAACATTAACTACCATGATCATAAATAAACTCTATAAACAAACCACCACAGGAACATGTGATGTATTTTAAAGCTGCCAAATTTTGCTTTTTGTCTTTGCTGGAAGGGGAAAATGAATTTAGACAAAGGTTCAGAAATACTAAATCTCTTCACCTCCTTTAAGTAGAATTCCAGTCAATGACATTAACAACCCAAGTCTTAAGAGCTGGCTTCTGATTTTACCTCCTTCCACTTTCTGTGCTGCTAAGAGGCCTCATGCAGGGCAGTGATTTGTACTCTATAAACGTCTCTTATCTCATTAAGAAAGGACTCCTGGGCTTGTCATTGGGTGGGTTTGAACCCTGACACCCAAGAGATGGGATTGACAGGAAAGGAATTAATCTAGATACCCTTATTGCTTCCAGCTGGACAAGATCCATACCTCTGTGGGCTCCCACAAGGAGAATGGCAATAGGATTATTTAAAGAAAGGTCTCAGAGATGTGTGATGCATTTAAACATAAAGGCATCCTGTCCTCAGAACATTGGGGCTTTGGCATAGCATCAAGATCAACCTGACAGGAGACTGGAGAGGCCCAGGGTGCAATGTGACTTATCACACTAAGTATGCTTGTCTCCCACGGCAACAGGTTACTGGGCATCGGGAGACAGCAGGCCTGGGAAAAGCATTCAGGGGAAGGGTCAACAGGGAACTGTTCTTTGCATATTTACCCAGACCCAGATTTGGTGGATGGTTTCAGAACACGTTAAGTGGTCATCAGCATTCTCAGCTGTTCTTGGGGGCATGGTTGCTCCGGAGGGAAGAGGAGTCTGATTGGCTTCCTGGTGCTTATTTCAGGAAAGTCAGACATCTAGGGAACCAGGCCATGAAGGCCGAGTCCAAAGTATGCAGATGTGCATACAGATACACCACGGTAGCTCTCCATAACGATTTCTCCAACATGAATTGTTGAATTTAATAAGTATTTATTCCTTCACTCCCCAAAGACTCCTAGAGATCTAAACACATTGCAAGCACATGCTTGCAAGTGTTTCTACTCACTTGTTTGTGGATTTAAGGGGGATAGAGACCACATGTTAGTCTCCTAATATTTCCAAAGTCTGGCACAGAATCCAGACTGTAATACATGCTGAAAGAAAAAAAATGACTAAGTAGAATTTTGTGAATATACACAACCTTTTGACCTGGGCTTCTGTTTAATTTAATTATCACACTAAGCCTTTTATTAACCTGCTTAAACAGGTGAGGAGACTTAGGTTCGGAGAAGAAGTGCAACCTGGCCAAGGTCATTTGGTTGAGAAAGCCAAAATTGAATTTCAGGTTGAAATCTAATGGGTGATTAAGACTCACATAAAAATCAATCAACCTATTATCACATTAAGAGGCTAACTAGGCTGACTGAAAGAAAGTGCCTGGGAATGTCCGTAGCACCAGAGAGCTTACATTAATTGCCTTTTGGGCCCACGGTACCATGCTAAGCACTGAAAAAGATAATCCACACAGATGGTAGGGCTCTCTGGTGGATTTTTTAAAAATAAAAACCTGTATGTAAAGTATAATTATGTATAAGAGGAAGATTATCACCACAGTGAACTTGAGCTGATCTAAGTATGGACCAGATGGACAACGGTGCTCTGGGATCAAAGACTGGGGTGCTTGAATCACTACTGTCCCAGGGCCATGCACAAAGCTGGTGCCCAGTAATAGCTGCTGAGATGGAGTCCACCTTCAGATGGGAAGGTTATGTAATCGCTGTGTCCGAACACAACAGCAATCACCAGAAATAGGGTCAGAATGAATGTGGTGTTCCCGGGGAAAGGGTATCATTGAGATAGAAGTGAGAGCCATGGGAGAGGTATCTTAACTTGACAATCCTTAGGGTCAGCTTGGTCAGCAGCTCTGCCCACAGACACTGGGCATGTGGTCCAGGCTGTGTCGTGTGTCCCTAAGAAAGAGGCAGAGGAAGACACTATGGCACCATTGGAACCACCTCTTTCCCTTAGCTGAGGGAAAGCTAGATGTTCAAAGGAAGCACAGAGAAGGTGGGAACCACAGAGTCCATGGAGAAGCAATGGAATAGTGGTGCTGAGCCAACAGGCACTGCTGCTGACCCAATGGTTTCTGCTGACAGTGCTAGTGGGTTCAAGGTGAGAGCAGAATATGTTGCATAGAGATTCTGGGACCTGGGCTTTACAGAGAATTAGTACAGCATGTACGTTCAACAAGGGTGTGGGGTGCAGTACTAGGCTAGGAGTATTATGTCCATTCAACCAGGGGCTGGGGGATACAATATGCTAGGAGGAGCACATATGTTCATTATTGGTGGTGGGGCTGGGAATATTTATAATAGCTGAAAGAAAAAGTATTGGCTTAGGACCTCTAAGACCAAGTTCTCAGCATGAAGGAGATTTATTTGCTCCAGAGAGACAAGGGCAGCGATAAGGGACAAAGACAGGAGATATCGGAAGAGGGAGGAGGGGAAGGGGACAAAGGAGATGGGAGGGACAAGACAGAGAAGGAAGAGTATTTGTCCCAGAGGGGAGTGGGACAAAGGACTGCCTCTGGATCGAGGGGAGACAGACTTGGCACCTAGGAGAATGGCAGTTTATAAAGGTACAAGGGGAAACCCTATGTTAAGATGAAGTATTTAGTTTTAATTGGGCATGTTAATTAGGTGACCCAAAGGGGGCTTTGGATTGCTGGACTTCAATACTTTGACAGCTGAATTTTGGTAGTCAGCCTCAGGAGGAGGAAGTGGCCAAATAAGAGAGTAGACCTTGGGGGCTGGCTTCAGGGATGTAATCTAATGGTTTATTCTCCTTTTTCTTAAGCAAGGCAGAAGGAATGGGGGAGAAGGGCAAATCCTGTCAGAGCCATGTTTACCATGCTTAGGATGGCTAGAATACCTTCAAAGGTCACTACGGAAATTGACATATTTCATCTAGTGACTGTTAGGAATACACAAATGTATTATGGAAACATGAGCAAGAGTTAGCTCCAGAATCTCAGCTTAGAAAGGAATACAAATGCGGGCACAGTCAATATAAACCCTATGAGGTGAATGGGAACACTAGAGATGGGGCAGAATATTATAATAATTTCTGGAATGCAGCAGATTACTAAGCAGCCAGTGAAAGCCTCTGTGTTCCAGGAGCTGGAGGATGCTGAGTCTAACCTCCGTTCTCTCTTTCACAGGGATATTGCACAGCACAAGCAGGTTCTCTTACCTAAACTTCATTGTCTTTCCTATTGGGTGTGTCATCTACACAAAAGTGTTTGTAAGGATTTAAAAGAGATGTGTGTGCATGTAAATGTGTATATATGTCATATATATAGGTCATGCACCAGTGGCAGACTCTTTAAAAAAAAAAGATGTATTTTTTGTTCCATGGATGGTTTTTACTTGCATGTATGTGTGCCATGTGCATTCAGTGCCTAAGAGGGTCAGAAGAGGGTGCCAGATCCTCTGGAACCAAAGTACAGGCAGTTGTAAGCTACCATGTAGGTGCTGGGAACCTAACTGGGGTTCTCTGCAATGAACAGCAAGCGTTTTGTTGTTGTTGTTGTTTGTTTGTTTGTTTGTTTGTTTGTTTTTTATGGTTTTTTGAGACAGGGTTTCTCTGTGTAGCCCTGGTTGTCCTGGAACTCACTCTGTAGACCAGGCTGGCCTCGAACTCAGAAATCCACCTGCCTCTGCCTCCCGAGTGCTGGGATTAAAGGCATGCGCCACCACTGCCCTGCACAGCAAGCGTTCTTAACTTCAGAGCTGTCTCTCCAACCCCAGACTCTTGTTCTACAGGGGATTGGGCCCCAGATGATGTTTTGTTTTATCTCTTACTCTACTTTTTCCTTTGTTTTTTTCTCCTTTCTTATTATTAGTTTATCTAGGGCATGGCTCAGTTTGTTGGTACAATTATAGGTCTACTCCAATAGGGATGTGAGAGGAAAAGGGTACACAGATTTGGAAAAGTGGCATTTAACTTCACAAATAATAAGCCACGAAGTGCAAATTGAAGTAGAAATGATGCTAACTTAGGCACAATTTATTTTTTGTGAAGAAATCTTCAATGCACAAGAAGGTAGCTCCTTTCCCAATGTCCAGTATAGGCATGGACAGCTCTTGGGCAAGGAATTTTCACTAGATAATATGGCCAAAGGGGGCAATCCCAGGGAGGTTGTTTACTCACTCCACACAGCCGTGGTGCTGCTTGAGAATTTATTGTAACACCATGAAGGGGATTCCTTTCTTCCCATAAGCATTCCACTTAGAAAGAGGCTGTATGTTACTATTTACTTTTCCCTTACTGACTGCAGATCTGATTTCTCTACCCTGGGGCTAGCTGGGATACCAGGTCTGAGTCAGGGCTTCATTCATTACCATAGTCTCCTGGGTACTGTGTCTGCAGAGGGGATCCAGATACAGCCAGTGTCAGAAGAGCTAAGAGAAAGGCTGTCGCTTCTCACAGGAATCTCTAGCTTCCTTAGTAGCAGTTACCTACTTCCCCTGTCGATGGTTGAAGGGCTAGCTTCCTCACTGTGATTCACATTCCCCCACATCTCCTCTTAGTGACCTGGAGAATCTATCCCTCCTGCCCAAGGGAATGCAGGCTTTCCTTAACAGCCCTCCTCCTTTCTGAGTACCACTTCGGAGGGAAACAGGCACAGTACTACTCACTCAGTGATTGAACTGAGATCCCACTCCCTTCCCAGCAGCCTGGAGGCCCTGAGCAAATGAACGCATGGTTATGACCTTCCCCCTAAGTTCCCTTGGACCTGGTCAACTCCATTCTTGATGCCCTCCCTCCGGGCCTTAGGGAGCACACTTTTAAATCCAAGTCCTGTTAGCTTTGACTGGGCGTGGAGGGAGTGGAGAAGGAGGTCCCAGAGTGCAGGGTTCTGCATTCTCAGGCTCTTCCCGATGCCTGTTAGTGATTCTCTCCTACCCCTCACTCTTTTCTGACCCCATAACGAAGCCACAGTAGTAAAGCTATCAGGACATTCTCTCAGAGAGAGAAGTGCTGAATGGCTGTGTTGTCAGTGGCTCTTAAACAAAGACAGGGGCTGCTCTGTGGGAGGGTCTGGTTTGCTGAGTCTGAGCAGAGGATGGGTTGAGAGGTCCACATTGTCAAGGGTGTGGTTGCTATTCCTGTAGCTAAGTGGAGTAACGAGGCTGACTTTTCTCCCAGCCAGAGCCTTCTGCTCACCCAGTGCCGGCTCTGTTTCTGGATGCTGAATCTGATGTCAGGGGAAGCTGTTGGATCAACTTAAAGTTTCTACAGCCAATTGGGTTGAATCGTCGGTCCATGAGAGAGGAATGTATGGGTGCCCTGAAGCTCATTATTCTGTGCGTCACTCAAACACCACAGCCCACCCACACATACTGCAGGAAGGTATTTTATCTGCTATGACAGTCTTGGTTCAAGAGCCATTTATCCCATTTCCTGGCTCTGTGGCCATCAGAGACATGTCAACTTTTTCAGCTCCAGATTCCTCATCTTCAAAACTAGGATAATACTGCTTTTCAGGAGCACTGTAACTGTAAAAGCAGAATCCCATAAAAAATCTAATCTAGTGTCTCCCGAATGTTCAGTAAGCACTTCCTTTGCCTCTCAGTCATTAGCCAGAACCCTTAGCCCCATCTCTGCAATGAATGGCCAGGAACTAACAAGGGCTTATAGACCTGTTTCAGGACTTGATGTCTGCCTGGTATAGCAATGCTCCTCTAGTGGAAACAAAATAAAACAAAACAATCCCCTCTTGTATTGAAGCATAAAACAGAATACCACAGGAAGTAAAGCAGGAGACAGATAGCCGTTCCTGACAATAACCTCACACAGTGATGGAGTTCACTTGGTCATCTTCACAGTGACACTGCGTTTACAAAGTCCCTGGCATAGTGGCTAGCCCAGAGCAAGCATTACTGTATATGGTAGGCAACTTCATGGGCTGTCCCCCAAGATTCCTATTCCCCATCAGAAAGGTCCCTTGTAATCTCTATACTAGTCCCCAACTGTGGGTAGGTCTTAGGCACGTGACCGTGTTTTTTCCCTGGGGAGATAAAAAGGGAGGGGATTTTGCAGCTGTGATTAGCCCCCAAATGAATTGATTTGAGCTCATCATACAGGGCACGATCTAGGGTAAGTCTGATGTGAAGGAAAACCTTAAAGAAAAGACTAGCTCCTCCCTTTCGGAAGGCTTTGCAGTAGCAAGTCACCACAGGCTACATCTGGGAGGAAATGACTGTAGCCAAAAATTGCTTGGATAAGGACCCAAGCCCCAAATCCAGAACTGCACTTAAATGGACCCCAAGAAGAGGACCTAGTTCCACTGGGTTTGGGTCACAAAAACCCTGACCTAAGCAAATTCAATGATCATGAGTGAACATTGTCTTAAGCAGCAGCATTTGAGGAAAGTCCTGGAAAATGGCTGACTGCTACCCAAGAAAATAAATCTCACTCCCCAGTTGCAGCCTGTTCTTCTGAGTAAAGACCTTTGTGCAACCCAATGAGTGCATCTTAGAATCTTGGGATTAGAGGTTCCAAGGATCTGCTTGGTGGAGAAAGAGCTGATGGGCTCTGGACCTCATGGTATCAGGAACCAAACGGAAGAATGGTTTGAAACATAAACATAATGTTTCCTCTGTTCTCAATTAGACCACTCTAAGCTTCTAGTGTTTAAGAGGGAAGGAGTAACAAGAAGGGAGAAAATACACTGTTCTGGTTCCGGCTGATAAAAAGAGAACCCAGGCCTCTAGGGCAATAGAAAGGACTGTGGGTTTAAATAAGATTGAGAGAAAACCAGGTGCAAAGACACAAGCTTGGCTAACCTCTGTGCAGTGGTGGGGGGCAGTCTGAGGGAAGGCTGAGGCTGTGTCTCCCAGGAAGGGGTATTGTTTATGCTTATACTGGGCTGAGCTCATTCAGGATGATTCTTCAGAAGGACAGAGAGAAGCTAAGAGCATGGGAGACTTGGCTCTGTCTTGGCACAGTGTATGGAGAGGGTCTTAGCCAACTTCACACCAGAGATTGCCACAGTCCAGTGGTGACCATGAATATCAGAATGACTGAGTGTATTTCAAAGGGATAGAAAAAGGAGCTGAAAGAAGTCCAGTCTCCAAGGGGCCTGTGTGATACCTCCCTGAGGAAACAGGGCATCATTACAGGTGCCATCATGGAGCAATGACAATCCAGAGCAACTAACACCTCCCCAACCATGGGACTTAAAGTTAAGACTTGAGCCAAATGTGATTAAAAATTAACTTGCCATGTCTACCATCCAGGAAGATGGGGCAGAGAATCTCTGTGGATATCAGACTGAGTTCTGCCAGACTGAGCTTTTGCTGAAATGTAGTATTGATTACATTTTTTTCCTTGCTATGGCAAAAATATCTGACGGGAAGAAGGGTTTATTTTGGCTAATAGCAAAGGGGATCTAATCCATCACAGTGGGGACGGCATGGTGGCAGGAGCATGAGGTGACTGGTCATGTAGCATCCACAGTTAGGAAACAGAGAGAGATGAGTGCTGATCCTCAGCTCACTTTCTACTTTTTAGTCAAACCAAAATCCTACCCTGCTGGGCAGTTCCCTTTGTATTCAGGGTGGGTTCCCCCCCCCCTGTTTAAATATTTCTGGAAACACCCTTATTGACACACCCAGAGGTGTTTTTCTGTGATGATTCTAACTCCACTCAAGCTAACAATCAAGATTGATGATCACAGGTGTATAAGTGGTGATTCATGAGTCTACTTCGGGAAGACTCATGGAAGAGACAGGCTAGGTTGCCAGGAATAAAGGGCTGATGATAGATTGTGACAGGAGAAGCCCCAATGACATATGTCTCTCTTATAGCCACCCTCACCTCAGCTCTTCCATCTCTGTCTTTATGTGCCTTCTGTGGGTCAGTGGGGCGCCAGTGAGGAGGAAGCAGTCTGAGCTTGAGCTGCACATGGTACTTGCCTTCTACCCTGCAGGTTTTGGAACCCATCTGACATCCACCCAGGCTGATCTTCCAGAAATGCATGCCTAGCCCATCGTGCCAATGGATGGGTGCAACCACAACCAAATCATGACCGAGTCATCTGATCACAAAAAGTTGCTGTACAAACTTTGCCACCTACATGAGTCCAGGCAAGGTTAACATATGAATCACCCAGCAGAACCCAACCTTATATGATATCCCTTAGAACCTACAGTTGAAACAATCATTAGTTAAAATAATGAATAGTTAAAATACTGTAGTTAGTTGCTTAGCAAAAATAATCAATATAGGGTCATAAAAGGAAGATACTTTAGTAAAAGATGTGCTTCTGTATACTACAAATAGCTTACCACAAAGGAATTAGCCAATGAGCCCCTCTCTGCTCTGTAGGAACTCTTGTTCCATTTGTTTCCTATACTGACCCTACAAAATGAGACTTTGAGAGTTCACATAACCTCAGGCTAAAACAGCTGTGCTACATTTTCCTCAGAGTCCAGATCTATCTCATAATGTGTCCTGAATTCTTGCAGTGCCTGGTAACACTTGCCACAAGCCTATAGACAAATCTTTGATGGGATCTAGAATGTTTAATAGGGAAGTCCTCTGCTTTTTCTGGGTCTCTTTAAGACCCTGTCCCACCTACAACCTACCTTCCGTAAGCTGTTGTTCCAAAGCAAAAGGAAGAGCTAGAGGGAACAAAGAAGGAGGCATGGGGACCTCTATGACGCCCTGGCTAAGAGCTGACCACCACTTTGCTGAAGGGTATGTGAGGCAAAGGCTGTTAACTCTCTTCTGTTTGGATAGCTGAGCCTGCTGCCTTCTCCCTCAGCACATGCCAGTAGACTTGGGCCAGATTCTAATTCTAGACAATAGAATGGGCTTCCCAGGGATAATTTTTAACATTGGTGGGTAGACTCCCTCTGGTGACTTAATACCTTCTCCCAGGAATACCTCAAAGCATGTCTGCCTTTATTTTCCATTGCACCTGATTGTTCTTTTTGTTCCCATCAGTCTGAAATCAGAGTGACAGAAAAGCCTGCTCTGTGCTATGGAGGAAAGTGGAACAAAGGTCTCTAGAAAAAGAATTTAATTTGTAGAGTTTCAGACTGGGAGGTTGCCATGGACCTTGCAAGTCATAGAAAGGGCTGGTCTCTGCCAAGAGTTCTTTTCTCCTGAAGGTTCTGACCCAGCCTACGCCTTTTGGAAGATGCTGAGGTTAGACCCAGAGTCCTTCAGTCAACACCTTAGTCCACCAGTGTTCCCCCTCTGAGCTATAGCCCTTTGGAAAATGCTGGATCATTGCCCTACTAAAACTCAGAAAGGTAGAGAGACTCTGGGAAGATGGTTCAGTCAGTAATGTGTTTGTTTCATAAACATGAGTTCAAGCCCCAGAACCCGCATTTTAAAAAGCTGGGCACAGTAGCAGGAGCTTGTAACCCCAATGCTGGGAAGATGTAGAAAGGCAGATCCTGTGGCTGAATAGGCAGCCAGTCTAGCTGAACTGGGAAGCTTCAGGTTCAGTGTGAAACTACATCTCAGAAAATAAGGAAGAAAAGAGTTGAGGAAGACACCCAGAGCCAACCTCTGCATTCCATATACACGTGAACACACACATATATGTACAAGCTAACACGTATACACATATCTACACACCAGAAAAAGTATGGTAGAGAATCCTCCCTCACAAGTGGATGGCCTGGGGTGTACTCCCTCATCTACAGAGTAGACACAGCATGCCATGCCTTGCTGGGTAGATGCAATGCCTGCACAGAGCAGTACACGGATGTGTCTGGCAAGGTCTCTGTACATCTGAGGCTCTCCTGGTACCAGCACTCACAGCAGGCAATCAAGAACCATCTGATTTTCCTCAACCTTCACCTGAGTAGTTATTGGCTGGTGAACAGCCATCAGGTTATAATTTTCATCTTTTCCCAAGGGACAAGAAGTCTTTATTTTCTTCACAGAAGGCAGGAACTCATAGTCCAGCATTTCTAAAGAGAAAAAAAAAATATTTCTAAAGACTTTTGGGTCCTTTTCTAAACAAAAATCCAGCCAGTCCTTCCAGAAAGGATGCAGGGTACTACCTGCCCAGAATTTGTCCCCCATTTCTGATCTCCTTTGCATGTGTTCCTGCTGCATAGCACCCACATTTTCTCACAGATATGTATGCCCTTCTTTGGCTGTGTGGTTCCCACCCCAGCTCCCAGGGACCTTTTTTCTGATTGGGCTAAACCAGGGCTTTTTAGCTTTGGTGCTGTTAGTATTTTGGATTAGATATTTCATCCCTGTGGGATATACCATTCTGTGTATTGTATGTGGTTCCTGTCTTCTACCTACTAGATGCTATAAGCACCCCTGTTCAACAACTGTGATAATCAAGTGTGTCTTAAGACATTGCAATGGTCTCTTCCTCTTCGCCCCTTCTTTCCTCCTCCTTCTCTTCCCCGCTCCCCCCCCCCAATAAACTTCTTCTTGTGGGAAAAAAAAGACATTGCAATGTCCTCTGAGCTAGGGAAAGGATGGGACACACAATTGTATTGAGTCAGAACCCAAATCTAACCTAATCGTAGCAGTCTGAGTCACCTCACCAATATTAATTTAGACACAGTGTGTGATGTGCTTCTGACCAGTAGGACTGAAGAGATGCTCAACAAGGCTTCTGAGATGAGTTCTTCACTCTCTGGTTAGAATGACTGGAACTGTAGTAGCCACACTATGGTAGCCATAACCACAGAAGGCAAATGTGAAGACAGAATCAGTCCACCAAAAGGCGAACTGAACCTGAATCCTTGACGATATCAATGAGCCACTGGGTTCACTAAGCCCAGAGCCCATTTGTCCAGAGATAACAATTACTCTTTTGTTCAACACATATAGACTGGATGTCTGCTGTGCATATGCTACTGCCCTAGATAGAGGTTGGACCAACAGGCAAGATGGACAGATGCCCTGCACTTGTTGCCAATGACAACCAAACTAATAAACACAGCAGATACTAAAACTTACCAGTAGTATTCAGGTCTTAATGTTACCTACTAATTTTTGGTTTTGTTTGTTTGTTCTTCTTTCTGCCCAATTCCTATGCTACTCTTCATGAAGATGTTTCCAAACTTCTTATCACCTCCATCTTAGTCTCACTATTTTAAGTCATTATCCTTTGTGGTCTCAGTAATACCCAGTGCACACATTCTTATTCTGTCTCACATGACCCATTCTATTGGATTGACTTGGTTTGTCTGTGCCAACCCTGGGTATGGAAGAATAGCTGATTGGATTTAGAGATGTCAAAGAGGAACAAATGATGAGACCGGGAAGAGACAGTTTCTGCGATGAAATGATGTGACTTCCTGACAGCTTTCTATTGCCCCTCCCAACACCCACAGCTTTGTGCAGTAGATTTACAGAAAGGAACCCATGTTTGATCTCATGTCTATGTGTCATGGGTCAGAAAACTGTATCCCACCATTCCACCTCAGAATCCAAGACTAGTTTTCCTTTAAACTTTTAAGTGATTGTGGAAAAAACAGAAGACAATTACATTAATTCAAATTTCAGCGTTCATTGATAAAGGTTCCATAGTAGACAGCCGCATCACTTGCTTATGTAATGCTTATAGCTGCTTTTACATTACAAGGGAAAGGCTTAGACCACTGTGACCACTGTAGCCACATAACCTGCAGAGTCTACAACACTCTTATCTGGAAAAGTTTGCTGGTCTCTCCTCTGTTTCACACTATAATGAGCCTTGCCTGAAATCCCTTCTGAAATGAGTACAGAGAATGCCTGATAGATCATTCCATGAGCTTTAGGTTGAGTGGAGACTGGGTTGGATGGGATCATCCTCAGCTCCTAGAGAAATACTGGGAAGGACTTTGAATTTAGCCTGACAAAGATGATGACTACCTGGCTGGTCTAAGAAAGAGACCACTAAGTAAGGCACCCATTCTCTAGCAGATGGTTTTCTAGGTCCTTTTCAGCTCCCCAGTTGCTACAGTGAAGAAGAACAGTCAGCCTATACTGTACACACAGAAGAAACAGCACAGCTCAGTGCCTGCTCTCTCTAAGCAACTAGCAATCCCAGACGAATTCCCACGGTTGACTGAATTCATTAGTTTGTTCATATCTTAGATATATTTACTTGATTTGCAAATATATATTAGAAATTGTGTGAGGAAGGCTGGAGACCAGTAGAGTTGTGCAAGAATTGTCAACATCAGAACATTTTCCTTCTGGCTGGAAGCATGACAAGTGCAGAGCCCAGAGTTTGCAGCTGCAGTGGAAGGAAGGATAGCAGGTAACAAACAGATCTTCTACTGACCCATATTCTGGAGCAGCCTGTGGTTATTATTGAAAACTACAAGGAAGAAAAGGGAAGAAATGTCTAGGTGCAAGTCTGTATCTCCTACATTGAATATATTTCCTTCCTGGGTATGAATATATGCTTTTGGTAATACCGTTGGCCCATCAACAGTGGAGTCTGGTGATTCTGTGAATCAGAACATCGTCAAATGTATCCATTCATGTCATGGAGAAATATGGAGTCTTAAATATACAAAGCTGTTGGGTTGATACTGGCCAGAATTCTAGGACAACTGTATCACATTTGCCTACTAGTAATTGAAATCCGCAATCAGTTGAAGTAACTTAGGTGCTTTCTCACGGTAAAAGCAGTCTTTAGGCAAGCATTGGCTTCATTACTCAAGAATGTCAGGACTGAGAGACTCTTCTTGGCCTTTCCCTCATTGTCACTTTACCTCAGGATGATCAGCAGGAAAAAGGAAAAGAATATTCATGAGTAATTTGCTTGTGTCGACTACCTCTGGTCTCCATTCCCGTGTGTGTGTGTGTGTGTGTGTGTGTGTGTGTGTGTGTGTATACAAGTGTATTTTAGTTCCACAGCACTGGGATTACAAGTGCATGCTTCATACCCAGCTTCTGCATAGGTTTTGGGAATTGAACTCAGGTCCTCTGGCTTGCAAAGCAAGTACTTTACAAACTAAGCCATTTCCCCTGGCTCTCTATTTCCCCTGTGAGATGCTATTGTTAAAGTTCTAACAAAACATCCACCTCTACCACCTGATGGTAAGACTGTTGCTGAAGATATCACATAGGTATGACACCAAAGATGGAGAAACCAAGCTGGTGTCCAGCTAGATGCTTTACCCTTACTGCTTAGCATTCATAGCTGGAAGGCGCTTTGCATGCTATCAGAGGAGACAATTAATCCTTAGCCTCACCCATCTATGAGCCCTGTGGCCTACAATAGCAACCTATCTGCAAAATATAGTGTTGCAGTAGTGGCACAAAGGTTATGGGAGTAACCAGCCACCTCTGGTTGAATTTAAAACTTAGTCCATGAGCCGGAACCTGCACTGACACTGTTAATAAGACAGGTCATGATCCTAGGGGAAAACCTAACACTACTCTTTTGCAAAGACTCCCACTGAAATATGGCTATACCTATACATCAGTGTATCTCTTGACGTTCATCAGAGAAGCTTCTCCTTACAGTAGATGGCAATTAACACAGAGATCCTCTTCTGGACAATGTACAGAGAGTAAAAGCCCTAAATGGGATTTCTTTATCATAAGACCTTCAAAAGTTCAAGCCAGACAAAATCCCAGCCTGGAGAGGAGAAGTGGGTAAAGACCTGCCCCTAACCAAGAAGCTATTTTCAATTGGTATCTTCTGGAAAGGGGAAATTAGTTTTTGTCCCATATACTGACAGTGGGGATATGAACCACACACCAAGACAAGCCATATTCCCCGGAGTAGTTGGCAAACACAAAATAGACTCCACTTCTGTGTGTGTGCTTTTGTTTTATTTTGTTTTGGTGCATTTTGGATTTTGTCTGTCTGTCAGAGAGAGAGAATAAAAGAAAGCAAGAGAGAATGGGAGTGTGTGTGAGAGAGAAAATAAGAGAGGGAGAGAGCATGAGAGAGAGGGTGGATTTCTATGAATTTTGGCCATCTTATTCTCTACAGAGAGTTCTAGGTCAACCAGAGCTTTATAATGAGGCCCTGTCTCCAAAAAAAAAAAAAAAAGAAAGAAAGAAAGAAAGAAAGAAAGAAAGAAAGAAAGAAAGAAAAAAGGAAAAGAAAGCTGATTGCTAGAAATTGCTGCGAATCTGCCAGGAAGCTTCCAAACAGATGAACCCACTTTACATTACTGAAAATATTACTGCTCTGGTAGAACGTGACAGGTATGGTAGAAATAGTAAACAGGTTTATCAATCAGCATGGCACTTGACAAAGTCGTTTGTGATGTTCTTAAGGATAAGACAGGGAACTGTGTCCCAGGTGACAGTTCAGTGAGGTAGATTCATAACTCACAGTGATGACTGTCAAAACATGACCAATGAGCAGTGTGAGTTCCACAAGTAGCCACTGGGGCTATCACATCTTCATAATAAAAAAATGAACATCATAATATCTAATTAATATTTATCATTTTAATTAATATTTATAATTAAATTTATAATGATATAATTTTTTCTTCTTTTTTTGATACTTTCTTTACATTTCAAATATTTCCCCCCTCACCTGCCTCTATGGGGGTATTCCCCCACCCACCCACCCACTCTTTTCTTCCCTCCTTGGCATTCTCCTATACTGGGGGATCTAACACCCTCAGGCCCAAGGGTCTCTCTTCCCCCTAATGGCTAATAAGACTCTCCTCTGCCACATATGTGGCCAGCATCATGGGTCCCTCCATGTGTATTCTTTGGTTGGTGATCCAGTCTCCCAGAGCATCAAGGGGTCAGGCCAAGTGCCACTGTTGCTCCCTCCAGAGGGCTGCCAATTCCGTCAGCTCCTTCAGTCTCTTTTCCAACTCTTCCATCTGGGACGTCACACTCAGCCCTACAGTTGCTGTGAAGTGACTCTTGGGCATTCCGAACTTTTGAACTAATAACCACTTATCAGTGAGTACATACCATGTTCATTCTTTCATGACTGCGTTACCTCGCTCAGGATGATATTTACAAGATCCATCCATTTGCCTGTGAGTTTCATGAAGTCATTGTTTTTAATAGCTGAGTAGTACTCCATTGTGTAAATGTACCACATTTTCTGTATCCATTCCTCTGTTGAGGGACATCTGGGTTGTTTCTAGCTTCTGGCTATTATAAATATGGCTGATATGAACATAGTGGAACATGTGTGTCTTTATTACATGTTGGAGCATCTTTTGGGTATATGCCCAGAGTGGTATAACCAGGTCCTCAGGTAGTACTATGTCCAATTTTCTGAGGAACCACCAGACTGATTTCCAAAGTGGTTGTACCAGCTTGCAAAACCACTGGGTATATGCCCAGGAGTGGAATAGCTGGGTCCTCAGGTAGCATTATGTTCATTTTTCTGAGTGTTTGCCAAACTGATTTCCAGAGAGGTTGTATCATCTTGCATTCCCACCAGCAGTGGAGGAGTGTTCCTCTTTCTCCATATCCTCGCCAACATCTGCTGTCACCTGAGTTTTTGATCTTAGCCATTCTGACTGGTGTGAGGTGGAATCTCAGGATTGTTTTGATTTGCATTTCCCTGATGACTAAGGATGTTGAACATTTCTTTAGGTGCTTCTCGGCCATTCGAGTTTCCTCAATTGAGAATTCTCTGTTTAGCTCTGTTCCCCATTTTTTGATAGGGTTATTTGTATCTCTGGAGTCTAGCTTCTTGAGTTCTTTGTATACATTGGACATTAGCCCTCTATCAGACATAGGATTGGTAAAGATCTTTTCCCAATCTGTAGGTTGCTGTTTTGTCCTATTTACAGTGTCCTTTGCCTTACAGAAGCTTTGCAATTTCATGAGGTCCCATTTGTCGATTCTTGATCTTAGAGCACAAGCCATTGGTGTTCTGTTCAGGAACTTTTCCCCTGTGCCCATGTGTTCGAGACTTTCCCCCACTTTCTCTTCTATTAGATTCAGTGTATGTGGTTTTATGTGGAGGTCCTTGATCCTCTTAGACTCGAGCTTTGTACAGGGAGATAGGAATGGATCAATTCACAATCTTCTACATGTAGACCACTAGTTGAACCAGCACCATTTGTTGAAGATGTTGTCTTTTTTCTACTGGATGGTTTTAGCTCCTTTGTCAAAGATCAAGTGACCATAAGTGTGTGGGTTCATTTCTGGGTCTTCTATTCTATTCCATTGATCTACCTGCCTGTCACTGTACCAATACCATGCAGTTTTTATCACTACAGCTCTGTAGTATACAGCTTGAGGTCAGGGAAGCTGATTCCCCCAGAACTCCTTTAATTGTTGAGAATAGTTTTTCCTATCTTGGGTTTTTTGTTATTCCATATGAATTTGAGAATTGCTCTTTCTAAGTCTATGAAGAATTGAGTTGTAATTTTGATGGAGATTGCATTGAATCTGTAGATTGCTTTCAGCAGGATGGCCATTTTAACTATATTAATCCTGCCAATCCATGAGCATGGGAGATCTTTCCATCTTCTGAGGTCTTCTTCAATTTCTTTCTTCAGAGACTTGAAGTTCTTGTCATACAGATCTTTCACTTGTTTGGTTAGAGTCACACCAAGATATTTTATATTGTTTGTGACAATTGTGAAGGGTGTCATTTCCCTAATTTCATTCTCAGCCTGTTTATCCTTCGAGTATAGGAAGGCTACTGATTTGCTTGAGTTAATTTTGTATCCAGCCACTTTGCTGAAGTTGTTTATCAGCTGTAGCAGATCTCTGGTGGAGTTTTTCAGGTCACTTAAGTATACCATCATATCATCTACAAATAGTGATATTTTGATTTCTTCCTTTCCAATTTGTATCCCTTTCACTTCCTTTTGTTGCCTGATTGCTTTAGCTAGAACTTCAAGTACTATATTGAATAGGTAGGGAGAGAGAGGGTAGCCTTGTCTAGTCCCTGATTTTAGTGGGATTGCTTCAAGTTTCTCTCCATTTAGTTTGATGTTGGCCACTGGATTGCTGTATATTGCTTTTACTATGTTTAGGTATGCTCCTTGAATTCCTGATCTTTCCAAGACTTTTATCATGAAAGGATGTTGAATTTTGTCAAATGCTTTTTCAGCATCTAATGAGATGACCATGTGGTTTTTTTCTTTGAGTTTGTTTATGTAGTGGATTACATTGATGGATTTCCAGGTATTGAACCATCCCTGCATCCCTGGGATGAAGCCTACTTGATCATGGTGAATGATCGTTTTGATGTGTTCTTGGATTCGGTTTGTAAGAATTTTATTGAGTATTTTTGCATTGATATTCATAAGGGAAATTGGTCTGAAGTTTTCTTTTATTGTTGGGTCTTTGTGGGGCTTTGGTATCAGTATAACTGTGGCCGCATAGAATGAATTTGGTAGTGTTCCTTTCATTTCTATTTTATGGAATAGCTTGAAGAGTATTGGTATTAGGTCTTCTTTGAAGGTCTGATAGAATTCTGCACTGAACCCATCTGGTCCTGGGCTTTTTTTGGTTGTGAGACTTTTAATGACTGCTTCTATTTCTTTAGGGGTTATGGGACTGTTTATATGGTTTATCTGATCCTGATTTAACTTTGGTATTTGATATCTGTCTAGAAACTTGTCCATTTTCTCCAGATTTTCCAATTTTGTTGCATATAGGCTTTTGTAGTAGGATCTGATGATTTTTTTAATTTCCTCAGAGCCTTTGTGATTTCTTTATTGTTTCTATTTCTGTTTTTAGTTCCTGGATGGTTTTGTTCATTTCCTTCGTCTGTTTGATTGTGTTTTCCTGTAATTCTGCCTGTTTGATTGTGTTTTCCTGTAATTCTTTAAGGGGTTTTTGTGTTTCCTCTTTAAGGGCTTCTAGTTGTTTACCTGTGTTCTCTTATATTTCTTTAAGGGAGTTATTTATTTCCTTCTTAAAATCTTCTATCATCCTTTTGAAATGTGATTTTAAGTCTGAGTCTTCCTTTTCTGCTGTGTTGGGTTATCCAGGGCTTGCTGTGGTGGGAGAGCTGGGTTCTGATGATCCCAAGTAGTCTTGGTTTCTGTTCCTTGTGTTCTTGCCCTTGGCTTTCACTATTTTGTTATCTCTGGTGTTAGCTGGTCTTACTCTCTCTGACTGTGGCTTGTCTTTCCTGCAAGCCTAGGTATCAATACTCCTTGAAGACCAGTTCTCTCTGAGAGGAATTTGGGTTTGGAGAGCTGTGGTGCAGGGTCAGCTCTGGGGTGCAGAGAGAAACTAGAAGGATCTAATCCCCAGCTGTCCTTTGTTTCTTGTGTCCTGATGACTCTACAAGGGTCCCTCTTGGTCCAGTAAATTTGAAAAGAAGTGATGGTCTTGCCTGTGCTTGAAGATGTGTTGGCACTCCTGGTATACCAGCTTTCTCCTGGCACTATTTGAGTATGGAGCCCTGTGTCACAGGATCCACTCTCCAGCCACTGAAAGAAACCAGAAGCCCATTCCTCAGTCCCTGTGTCCTGGGTATTCCAGGTGGGCCCCTCTGAGCAGACAGGCTTGCCCACACTCCTGGGAGGCTAGCTTTCTCCTGGCGCTATTTGGCTATGGAGCCCTGGTGGCCCAGGCAGAGGTCTCCTGCTACAGATGGAAACTGGAAGGCTCCTTCCTCCCTGCTATTCCTCAGTCCCTGTGTCCTAAGGATTCCGGGCGAGTCCCACTGAGCAGTGTTAGTCCTCTTACCTCCTCTCACTGGTTTTTCCACACTCCTGGGTGGCTAGCTTTCTCCTGGTACTAAATAAGATAATATTATAATGATTAATAATTATTATCCTTCATATAAGAAGAAAAGTCTATTGTGTTGTTCTTGACATTCCTTGTGCATCTCTGCTAGCCTGTCCTCCTGTCTTCCTTACACAAACCCTAATCCTTAATGTTAATTAATATCAAACTTAAGGATGATAACACTTTGTTAACTGAGGATGTTCAACATAAAATTATTTGAACTCTTCTGTATGTTTGAATTTTTTATAATAAAATGGAGTGGAAGTAACCAAAAGGAACTGACTGCCTGACCCAGTTGTGTCTGCATGTGAAGGACCAGCCTCTCACTTTTGGGATAGCACAGCCATGCCTTAATTCTGTTGTCAGTTTTGTGGGCCAGCCTTTTATGCTGTGATGAGATGCTTCAATACGTTCTTGGGACCAAGAACAGAAGGATGAAGGACCAGGAACCACATCTAATATGGAAAAGAGAAGAAATTAGCAAGGGGTTAAATCTTAAAAAATCTTGTGAAGGGCCATGTGACACTAGCAAGCGAGCAAGCATTCTTTACCTCTCTCTCTCTGTGTGTCTCTCTCTGTCTCTCTCTGTGTCTCTCTGTCTCTCTGTCTCTTTCTCTCTCTGTCTCTTTCTCTCTCTGTCTCTTTCTCTCTCTGTCTCTTTCTGTCTCTGTCTCTCTCTGTCTCTGTCTCTCTGTCTCTCTCTGTCTCATGGCATTCTCACTGTGTTGTCCAAATTCATAGCAACCTTCCTGCCTCAACCTCCCAAGAGTAAGAGCTAGGAAGGTAAGTGTGAGCCATTATACCTGGATCAATGTCTTCTTTCCTTCCTTCCTTCCTTCCTCCCTCCCTTCTTCGCTTCTTTCCTTTTTAAATTTCCATTCATTCATTCACTTTACATGCTGATTGCAGCTCCCCTTTCAGTCCAGTCTGCCCCACACATAGCCTCTCCCCCACCTCCCCTACCCTTCTCCTCTGAGAAAGAGAGGCCACCCTGTGGTTACCAGCTCTCCCTGACACATCAAATCTCTACAGGGCTAGGCTCATCTCCCATTGAGACAGCCCATTTAAAGGAACAGGATTCACATGCAGGCAACAGAGTCAGTAACAGCCTTCATTTCAGTTGTTAGGGGTCCCACATGAAGACCAAACTGCACATCTGCTACGTAAGTGCAGGATCTAGGTTCAGTCTGTGTATGCTCTTTGGTTGGTGGTTCAGTCTCTGGGAGCTCCCGAGGGTCCAGGTCAGTTGACTCTGTTGGTCTTCCTGTGGAGTTCCTATCCCCTCCAGGTCCCTCAATCCTTCCTCCAACTCTTCCACAAGACTCCCTGAGCTCCATCTAATGTTTGGCTATAGGTCTCTGCACCTGTTTTGCTCAAACTGAGGGTGGAGCCTCTCAGAGGATTGTTATGCTAGGTTCCTGTCTAAAAGCATAACAGAGCATCAATAATAGAGTCAGGGATTGGTTCTTGCCCATAGGATGGATCTCAAGTTGAACCAGTCATCACTTTGCCCTTCCATAGTCTCTGCTCCATCTTTGTCCCTGCACTTCTTTTAGGCTGGACAAGTTTTATGTAGAAGGTTTTGTGGGTGGGTTGGAATCCTTATCCTTCTACTAGGAGTATAACCTGGCTACAGGAGACAGCCACTTCAGGCCCCATATTTCCCACTGCTAGGAGTCTCAGCTAAAGTCACCCCCATAGACTCCCTGGTGTTTATCACAGCAAAGGAAAACGAACTAGGTCAAGCACCAAATGTTCTTGACCACTGTGTCATCTCCCCAGCCCCTACTCAGTTTTATAGTGAGAATTCATACACAAGATAAAGCTTTGGAAAAGCATGACCATTTCATTGAATATGGTGGTAGTCATTCATTATTGAGGTTTGTTTATTTGGAAGATTCTTACCTGAATCTATCATATACCAGGTACTGTGCAAGGTACTAGTGGTATAAAGTAAACATTTTTTTTAAGGGCTGGGTCTTGTGTGAGACACCCAGGTGTGTGTGTGTGTGTGTGTGTGTGTGTGTGTGTGTGTGTGTTGCTCCCATGTGTCAAGTGCTATGCGAGTTATGAACAAGGAGCCTCATGCACACAAGAGTGACAGTTCTATGGGGCAGTCAGCTAAGTCTTCAGAGAGGTGGCATTTGAGCAGTGTTTTCAAGGGGACAATCTGCATAAGAATCTCTCTAAAAGGTCAGCATCCATCCAACATGCCAGACTCTGTTAAGCAGAAAGCAGCAACAGAGAGAAGAGTAAAGTGTGGGTTTAATAAGTTAATGGTGCCTGGGGAATGGATGCGCCTGAATCCTGGCTCCTGTACCGCTGCATTAAAATGCACAGAGCTGAGAACTAAAGCTTATTTCACATTGGAAACTCCAGAGGTGTCCCAGTACCACAGAGTCATCACACTGTGACCCTTTCGTTATGGCTCCCTCATGATTCCTGTCCATACACCTTAGTTTTGCAACCTGTTGGGAAGAGGGACCTCTGGCTTCTGCTATGGTCTTTACCGCTTATGATGACTTTCTGTTTGTTTTTTGTTTCTTCCAGTTTACGTGTGTGTGTGTGTGTGTGTGTGTGTGTGTACATGTGTACACATATTCTGTGCTCCATTACTCTCGCCACCTTACTCCCTTGAGGCAGAGTCTCTCACTGAGCCTTTAGGTAAGCTTGCAGGCAGTGACCCTCAGTGTCTATCCCCCTTCCCACAGCAATGGGGTCATACATGTGTGTGACCACGCCCATGTTTTAAATATGTTAATATTTGGCAAGAGGTTCTCAGCTTTCTGCTAAGCACGTACCCACTAAGCTGTCCTCCCCTCTTGTCTTCCCTACACACACCCATCCACCGCATCCTTCCATCTCCCTAAAACCTTTGGATCATGGCTGCAGGTTTCTCCAAGTGTTGGTGAAACATGGAGGCCTTGGTCATTAATTGGAACCAAAAAGCCTCTTCTGGATCTACAGTGGCCCTCAAATAAATTACGGGTTTGGGCAAACAAGTCAGTGGACCTGTTTGTGCCTCCGTTTACCATATCTGTAGGTTGATAATAAACTCTACTGGTTACATGGGTTACCATGGGGATGAGATGAACTACAGTGCCTGGCCTATCCTATGAACTGTCAGCTATGGCACTGCCCTTTGGAAACAAAGGCACACCTTCCTAGCTCTCAGCTTCCCAATAAAGGCCTAGCACTGCTAATGTCAGCACTGCCTGCTGAGTGAGTAGAGGTACGTTATTCCTACTCCCTCTTAAACCTCCAGCCCTGGCTAAGATTTCTGAGAGAAGTGAGTTTGGAGGTTGAAGTGTGCTAAACACCCCCCCTTCACCCCATCCTAGCCCTTTGATCTCAGATTCGAAGTCGTAGTTAGTTAAATGACAGCATATTTAAACCCAATTCAGCTGGCAACCCTGACACTTCAGCGATTATACGTCTTGACTTCCAGAGAAGTAAAAGTTAAGCTACAGTTCATTAGAAGGCAAGGGGGCCCCTTTTATGGCAGCATGTGAACAGGAGGGCGGGAGCACCCCCTCTTCCTTCTCAGCAACTCCTACATGATCTTTGAGTATCAAATCCACTTTGTGCCCATTCTTCCCTTGTCTTAGTTAGGGTTTTACCGCTGTGAGCAGACACCACAGCCAAGGCGACTTTTATAAGAACATTTAACTGGGGATGGCTTACAGGTTCAGAGGTTCACTTCATTATCATCAAGGAGGGAACATGGCAGTGTCCAGGCAAGCATGGTGTAGGAGGAGCTGAGAGTTCTACCTCTTCATCTGAGAGCTGCTAGGAGAAAACTGGCTTCTAGGCAGCTAGGATGAGGGTCTTAAAGCCCACGCCTAAAGTGATACACTTCCTCCAAGAAGGCCCCTCCCTGGGCCAAGCGTATTCAAACCACCACACTCCTTTTCCTCATTTCCACTCCCGTTTACTATGTCTCCTTCCTCTGTTCAGACTCATCCTGATCATCAAGCCAAAAGGCTCATTTCTCCTCCACTGTCCTTTATCAGTCTTCACCCACACCATGCTAGAAGCAAGCACAAGGGCTCTCAGCATAAGCCTCAGAAGGTCTCCAGCTACTGTCCAGGATTCAGAGTCTAGTGTGTGCCATCTTTGGCTGACCCTGGGACACCATTCGTGATCACTAGGGGATATGGGTGTCACTGTGTAAGCCCGATAGGAAACACACGGCTATTACTTTCTCTTTATCATGCATTTGTCACACTAGTCCGATATCAGAGCACACAACAGGGAAGCATCAGCAGTAGAGGATAGCTAAGTTCTGAGAGTGTGCTAAAGGCTATGTGGGGCACGGTGCCTCAGGAGCTCCCAAGTCCCTGCCCCAGCTTTTACCCCATCTCTTGAGCTGGAAACCACTCTGATCCACAGCCTACCATAGAGACTACTTTGAAATGTTCCTTAAGTGTGACATCACCAGGCCTATAATCCCAGCACAGAGCAGGCAGAGGCAGGAGGTTTGTAGTGAATTCAAGGCCATTTCTGTGCTACATAGCGATTTTTCCAGAATAGTTTAAACTACAGTGTGTAATGCTGGCTCAAGGAAAAAAATGTGATGTGATATATTATCTCAGCCCACTGTGCCTTTCCACATGCCTTTGGCTTCCTTGTTTATTTCACTAACCCAGCTAGTTCCACCTCTCACGCCCCCCACCTCCAGTGGCCCAGGGGAGGACTCTTAGCGTCATCCTTAGCGACTCCTTGCTTCCATATGTCTTTAGGGACTACATCCTCTCCTCCCCCAACTCATCCCTTCCTTGCCAGCCCACGGGGCAGTCCTCACAATCCCCTAACTGTCCGCTCCTCCTCCTAACTCCTCCCACCTCCCTGCTCCCACAGCTTCATGCTCTTCTTTTAAGAATGGATGGTATCCAGTTTGTGCTGTCCATATACTCCTGGATATGGGGACAAGGTCTCTTGTAGCCCAGCCTGGCCTAAAACTTGCTATGTATCCAAGAATGATCTTGAACTTCTGATCCTCCTGCGTCCAACTCCCAAGTGCTGAAATGGTGGATGTGCATGATGCTGAGGCTGGAACCTGGGACTTTGTGCACACTAGGCAAGCATTCTCCCTTTTTAGCTACGACTGCAGCCCTCATTCTGTTCTTTCCTATCCCTGTGCGCCCTGCCCCCTCTATCCGTTCCCCTCCCGACAATGTTCTTTCAGGAAAGGGCTGAGCATGTATCCTATACTACTCTTATTTGGGCAGAAGTGACCGTTCTCCTTTAAGCTTGTATTAATACATATTTATTACATCTGACTCTTCATATGTAATATGAATTTGCCAATTTTCCGCCTTTTCTCGGCAGCTTTTTGAAGACAAGAATGAGCTCATTTTTCTTAGCCTTGCCTTCTAGTTAATTGATAAGTTTGTTGAATAGAAAACTTGAAGTTTGCAAAATTCACCAAGTACCTACTTCATGTAAGCACATTGTTCTTTCTTAAGACAGCAGGAAACTCTGTGACTACCCTCAAAGCACAGTCTAGTCTAAGATATCTCCAAGGAGGCAAGCTCGGGATTGGGCCCTTATTTAATACTGCTGCACATCCACATCATGGCCACCAGGTGGCAGTAATGTGCTGCAGTCATGTGGTCCAAGCCATGAAATTTCCAGAACTTCAAGAAGGTTGAACCTGAGTCAGGTTGCTAGAGTACCAGCGGCAGACACTCAGGAAGGTGTATGGATCCTGTACCTTGGTTCTGTGTGACTGAATGGCAAAGGCTCACTCTTGGATGCTGACCACAGATACATCAGGCTTTATAGCACCCTGATGCAAGGCGTTCCCATAAACTACAAGAGGGGATCCTGCAAGGGTTGTAGACTAGGAGCATATCCACACCTTGGGACTCCTCTTGAACTACTCCCAGGGGTGAGTTTCCATTTTGCCTTGCAATTGATAGGACTTTTGTCTGTTTTAATCCAGACAACTCTGATGGCAATTTAAAGGGCCTTAGCTGGCCTCAGTTAAAGCGGTTTCAATACAGCAATGTGTGCTCATTCTAGAAACTGAGGGATGGTTAGGAAGGGTTGTTAGAGAGAGAGCGAGAGAGAGAGAGAGAGAGAGAGAGAGAGAGGGAGAGAGAGAGAGATGTGTGACAGATGCAGTCTCCCACCAAGTGTCACATAGTCATGCAGTCCATCTCCCAGGACAGGAGGGATGACCTTGTTCTTGCAGCCCAAGGATATGAACAGAAAGAGAAATAGAAACACACGAGACAAAGAGAGAACAACAGCTAGATCATGTTGCAGAGGAGACAAGAGATGAGGAGCCTGGGGGAGGTTCATGCAGAATGACCTGTAATTGGGGGGTGAACTAGGAGGGCAAGCCATCTCAAGAAGAACGAGAACAGCACATGTGCTTGACTAAATGGAAGGAACTAGAAGGGAGAGAGATAAAGCACTGAAGTGAGAGAGGAAACTGATTAGGAGTGACTTTAATAGCTGTTGTGAAGATAGCATTCAGGAGCACAGAGCAGAGCAGCAGGTGGGTTATCAGATTGTGTGCAGCAGAGCACAGAAGTCTGGGATGGTCCCCTGTGATCTTGGGTTGAGTATAAGTTTGACAAGAGGCACAGAAATCAAAAGAGAGAGGTAATCAAGAATGCTGATGAAGACTCAGTTAAAACATTTAAGCAAGTTTTAATATGTTGAATTAAATGACTGACAGCATAATATGTTTCACACTATATGAATGCTATATGTTACAATTAGCTATATTAAGAATATTGAAACTTTTTAATATATAAAAATTAAACATTTAACTATATATCTGAAACAATTTGAACTTTTGTAAATTGAACTTTTATAATAAAAAATTTAATTACCTCACTTCATAAAAAGAGAAAAAAGCAAGATTTCCAGGCTGGGTAGGGGAAAAGCTGGCAAGACAAGCTGGGCAAATCAGAAAGGACCACAGTATCATAGGCTCCTGTGACACAAAAGGTCCAAATACTCGCTGGGGAGGTGGAAAAGTCAGAAGTGGAATGATAGAGGACTGCTGGGTACTTGAGATGCTCTAAGCCAAGGTGTTTCTGTGGGAGAGAGGACTGGAGACTGGAGAGAGGACTGGAGACTCGAGAGAGGCCAGGGTTTACTGCACAGAGCAAATGGTTGACTCATCAGCTCAGACTATCTAGTGTCCAGGTCTGTAACACAAGTGTGGAGGGACAGCAATCCAGAGAACAGTGGCTGAGTCTTCTCTAGCGCCAGGGGGTGTGGCATGGGCCACACCCGTATTCTTTAAAATGGAGCTGGGCAGAGGGGGTATCAGTGAAGTGCTGTGAGTTTTAAAGTAAGAGAGGCTTCTGAATAATATTCTAGAATGCTGGTCTGAACCTGGCAATGGAAAGCAGAGGACCTAACAGAGAGAAGGCAAGATTAAATGGAATCTGAAAATATCTGGAGAAGTTTCGTACCTTAGGTAAAGTTGTGGGCTAGACACAGTCAGGGTCAGAATTCACAGTGTAATGTTATTATACTGACTTCAGTCAAAGCCTAGAAGGTATTCCGAAGAAATAGCTTTTATATTAATTGAAATCTTTGCTCATGGTATCTTTTTTAAGAACGAAATCTTTTGTAATCATTGTTTATTGCTTCATCTCATAACCAGATAGCTCACTCAAAGGCAGCTTCTGAGCCTTGCTTTGAGACATTACCAGTAGTAGATGACTCGGGGCAATTCACTTACCTTGAATGTCTATCTGCTGGCTTTTTCTAAAAATCTCTTCACATACAACTTCAGATTTAATACTATGAGTTAAAAGCATATAGAAATAACATTACTGGAGTCTTTTTAATAAATAAATAAAAACAATGATAACTGGTTTCTTTCAGTGACTTAGTTTGAAATTTAGACAGTATTCTCTCCATTTTGGATTTGTTTTTTCAGAATCCTGGGAGGTACGCCAGATTTAGTACTTGCTGCTGATAGTTTTTCTCATAAGTAGTTTAGGGAGGTCATTTGATCAGCTTTCCAGGGCCTCTTGGCTCTCCACATGGAAGATGCAGATGGACTTGCTCCTCGATGGTGGTTCTTTAAGCTTTGCATGAGTTTGTTCAAAGTGTGTATTTGGTGAATCTTTGATGAGGTTCTGGATTTTGCATCTGAAGCAAACATCTGATGTTCATGTTTCAAGGATCAGAAGCATAGAACACTAATCTAGAAAATTACCTTTTCCTTCTCTTTTTAAGCAAAAAGAAAAACAGAAAGAAAGAAGAGAAGAGAAAAGAAAAACACCAAGTAGCTGATCTAGCTTTTACCAATCAAAGGAAAATTTTTTTTTTCTTGGAGAAGTGGAGCCCGGCTCTTCTCTTCAGCAACCTACCCACACACACTGATAAAGTTAATTATCTGCCCTGGCTAAGTGACTTTCCCTAGCAACACCCTAGCAACCAACATCAGCTCTGCCTTAGGCTACAAGACTGAAAAGATATTTCTTGAAGTCCAGTGTATTTTACACCAAAACAAAACATCTGAACAGGAAATTAAACAGAAATCAACTAGATTCACTGCTAGTAGATGAGACAGAGACACACGGAATGATACGTGACAATTGAGTGGACTTAGCAGAAAAAATACTGAAGTCCAGAGGAGAGATGAAAGGGGCTCAGTGCGTGGATCAGGTTAGACAACAGGAGAATGACGACATTGACCTCTGACCTTCCTGTTCTTCTTCTTAGTGCCTGCACTATTGATACACACCGAGATAGCTGGTTGGGTTTGGTTGTAGTTTCCCGCCATGCTGGTAATCAAACCCAAAGTTTCACCTCTACCCAGCTAGCACTGTATCAAGTGATCAAGATCCCCACTCCTGTGACCATTGTGTGATTCTTAGCTATAAATGGCAATATCTCGTCACAATGTCTAAGCAGAGGCATCCTCTCATATCCTGTGATTAGAGTGGAGCCAGATGGTAAATGACTCTGAAGACTTACTTGAAACACTTGAGCTGAGTTAGAAGACACTGTAGCATATTTGCTGAAGATTTTTCATATATAGAATAAAAATTTATAGATCCCTCCTATGAACACTTGGATGTAGGGGAAGGTCACAACAGGAAGCCCCGTTCAGAGTTTTGAATTTAATGATAAGGAAAGATATTTAACAAATATAAAATTTAAAACTAAACATACAAGTGAATAGGTAAGAATAATTCTGAAGACTATTAAAAGAAAAGGTACTAAAATCCAAGAAAGAGTTGAGGGAAGATTAACTGTACAAAATCATGAAGGGCTTCTCAGAAAGATGTAGAGAGACTAAAGAATGAAGCAGGATCCCAGGCCATGAGGAGAGAGATGAAAGAAACTCCCCAAAGTGAGGAGCTGTGGGACTGGAGCCCAGAAGAGAGACAAACAGGAAGGAGCCTCCATGAAAGATCCAGCTTTAATCTAAGAGGCTGGGAGCCT
>JADRCH010000281.1:193880-387977 GCA_019843965.1 Rhynchomys soricoides
CTGGGAGCCTCCATGAAAGATCCAGCTTTAATCTAAGAGGCTGGGAGGTAAGGGAAAGGCAGAAGGGTTTAACCTCAGGGTCTACATTCAAATCTGCATTTTCGAAAAGCTCTCTGGGACTCCATGAGGACAGAGGAGAGGACAGACAGGAGGACAGGCTGAGAGAACATGATGACTGGAGCAGGGAACAGGAGTCAGACAGATTGTACCTGAGGAACTTGGAGTGTGGGGCTGATGTCAGAGCAATAGATTGCATGCATGGAGGAGAGAGGGTGAAGTGACAGCCATGCTGGGCTAGGAAAACATGAATGGTGGCCCGGGATAGGAGCTTGGAAGACTTGCTGGAACCTGCTGCTAGAGACCAGATGATGAGCCAACACTGGGCAATGGCAAGCACCCCATTTTGGTGTTGGCCATGTTGATTTTGAAGCCTATCTCTCTCCTTCACTAGCATAGTACATTACATTAATATTAACTTTTGTAAGCTCAAAAATGGCCATGAGGGATGGGGACAGGAGGTGGGATAAGTTCATCACCTCCCACGGTTTTCTTGTCAATAGCCAATAAGAAATTAAGTAGCACATCCCTGCCTGTTCTGTGCCCTCCCACCTCCAATTTAAATTTAAATATGTTGATGAAAACCTAAAGATTTTTAAGGGTATATATTTGGTCAGTCGGCTCCAGGAAGACAAAAGCTGCATTTTATTCATCTCTGTAATTTCCTATCCTCTGCTATAATGACTGGTATGTTTTCCTGATCCTTATGGCATGCATCACTACCATAGCTCAATTTTCATAGTATTATGCAATTAATATTTGCTTTTACCATGAGACTATATGACCCACAAATGCAAGCATCATGTCTGCCTTGTGACCTAGTACTGAACCTTTGGAAAGCCTTTACAACACTAGAGATGGATAGATAGATAGATGGATGGATGGATGGATGATGGATGGATGGATGGATGGGTGGATGGATGATGGATGGATGGATGATGGATGGATGGATGGATGATGGATGGATGATGGATGGATGGATAGATGGATAGATGGATGGGTGGATGGATGATGGATGGATGGATGGATGATGGATGGATGATGGATGGATGGATGGGTGGATAATGGATGGATGGGTGGATGGTTGGTTGGATGGATGGATGGATGGATGGATGATGGATGGATGGATGGTGATGGATGGATGGATGATGGGTGGATGATGGATGGATGGGTGGATGGATGGATAGATGATGGATGGATGGATGGATGGATGATGGATGGATGGATGGATGATGGATGGATGGATGGATGGGTATATGTGGAGAAGCAAGTCTCTACCCAAGGTGTTTTTGGAAGGGAAGACATGATATGATTGCCGATTGAACTTGTGAAGTAGAAAGTGGAGGTCTTTATTCACTCAACAGGTAGGTGGCTATATTCAACAGATGGCAGGTGGTTGGATAAATGGATGTATTCAATGAATGATGGATGGGTGGATTACTGAATGAATGAATTTTTGTCCGGTCTTCTAGTGCTAGGTATAGAGCCTAGTTTCAGGTTCATGCAATAAAGCCTGCTGGGGGAATGGGAACCCAAACATTGAGTCAGTCTAGAGCTCTGGGTCAGCTGGCTCGCTCAGGATACAGTCTAAATCTGAATATGCACATAAGAGAGAGCTGGTCAGTTGGATCAGGGGCTGAGGTCCAGTTTTCATGCTTTCTCCTAAGGTTGAGAAGTATACAAGGGCTTCTACAAGACTTACTCCCCAGTGACTTCTGAAAGATAGCATCCAGTTGACAGTGGTAGTAGAGGTCACACCACAGGACTAAGGGGTCAGTTGTTGGTGGGTGGGGTGAGGAATGGAATTTCCGGGGTTGATGGCTCTATTGGACTGTTTGTAATCCAAGTGAAAGAGAAAAGGCGAGTCTGGAAAATGGATGAAACTGCTTGTTAGATGCAGGCACTTGAGAAGTATTCAGGGCCCTGGGAAGAAGAGGAGAATAAAGCTGCCTTTCAGGGCCCTGGGGGCTGCAAGCTTGTGTGCAACAATGGGATTCAGGTTCTTCAAGTAGGGTGTCTCCTGAGGCAAAATATTCTACATGAGAGATTTCGTCCAATTTCAGCTCTGGTTTAATAGTTCCCAGACGCCCCTCCCCCATGCTTCCTGCGCAGGGAACCGGCTTGGAAAGGTTGCCTTACCTAATCTCCCAATGGGTAAGTGACAAGGTTGAGGCAGGGAAACACTGGGAGAGATTCCTGCTTATGGCCTCTCCCAAACATATGTCCTTGGAGGCTAAGAGCCTGAACTAAAATATCTAAGCCAAGAAAACACAGGCCCTTCTTTGAACCTTTCAAAATGGCCAGACTCCTAAGCAATAGACACTTGTTTTTGTAAGCACAGTCCTTCTTAAAACCTCACAGTTTATGATTGCTTAGATACACTGCTGAATAAACTAATATGTAGCAAAACATTTTCTTCAATAGTAACTTTCCCCCTTCTGTTTTCAAAGAAAACATTTTTAAAAAAAAAAAAAAAAATAGATCTCCAAAAGTATGGCCAAGTCACTGTGCCAGCTGCTCTCAGGGCCTAAGTCTCTGGGCTCTTTTGCGGTCCTCTAGCGTGACATGTTGTATGGTAGCCTGGGAAGAGCAACGGAGGCAGCAGGCCAGGACAGCAAAGGTGGCCTGCAGAGATCTGCTTGTCTATAAATAAATGATTACGGTGTGTGGCGCTAGTGCACGTGGTAGACTGATGCCGCCGCGGGGAAACCTTGCAGCAACGCAGCCTGGCACTGAGTAGGTTTGCAACAAAAGTTAGTTGGCAGGCTTTCCCTCCTCAGAGCACTGTGATCCACAGGACCCGGGGTGTAGCTGGATGCTGTGGAAGCAGCCTCGTTGGTGGCAGGGTAGATTGAGCCAGCACGTGTCTGCGTATCCCAGCTCTCTCCCACCAGACCCTGGGAATCCAGCTTCACAAAACAAACACCAGAGCGCCCGCTAATCGCCAGCTCAGAAACAAAACAGCACTGCACTGGGGTATCCGGGCGCAAATCAGCCCTCCCTCTTCGCGCTCCTTCGCCACCGCCCGCCCCTCGGCTCCGCTGCTCGGCTCCGCTCAGAGCAGCGCAGCTCCGCAGCCGCCAAAGCGAGGCGGGCTCCGTCTCCCCACCGCCAGCGCCACCCGGGCTCCTCCAGGTTTCGCCTCTGCAGCTCCCGTCACTGGAGCAGGAGTGTCCTGACAGGGGTCTGCAACATCAGCATAAAGTTGGGGGGCCCTCGAGGATGATGCTGTCTCCCGCGCCCCTGAGGCTTAGCCGGGGTCCGGCTCTGCTGGCCCTCGCGCTGCCCCTGGTAGCAGCGCTAGCTTTCTCAGATGAGACCCTTGACAAAGTGGCCAAGTCGGAGGGCTACTGCAGTCGCATCTTGCGCGCCCAGGGCACACGGCGTGAGGGATACACGGAGTTCAGCCTCCGCGTGGAAGGCGACCCTGACTTCTATAAGCCAGGAAGCAGCTACCGAGGTAAGTGGAATGGCGTTGGGGACCAGAGATCTAAAAGCCCCTAGGGCACTGACCCGAGCAAGGCTGGAGCCTGGAGCGCAGTTCCTGGGTGTATCCTGTCTGAGCATCCCAGCCCGGGGCCATGACCTGGCTGCCCTGAACCCCTTAGCTGCCAGCTCTGTACCCACCAAGAAAGCGTCAGGGGAGGAGGGGGCCGTCTGGGAGGCTCCAGGCAGGAGAGACAGCCCGGGTCTCCAACGCAGGGTTCCCGAGCAGGGGAATACAGCCAAGCCACATATCACACCAGCCTGGCTGAGAGGGTGCCTGACTTCGCTCCAGCTGTTGGCTAGAGTGAAGTACACTCGCATTGCTCCTTATAGCTCTCTGGGGAAGAGGGTACTCTCTAGTGGGTCCCAGATAAGGCAGCTCTCCCAGTGGTTTCCATCCTTGAAGGAGAGAGACTAGCGTCTAGATGAAGCAGGACTCTCACTTCCTGGATGGGTCCCTAACCAGTCTCAGGGTACGGGAAGAGGAACCTGAAGGGTCCATGGAAAGATCCCTGAATTACTCTCTTATGTCCCAGGAGAAGACTGAGAGACCGTTGGATTTACGGGGCAGATTTCAATGGCAATAGGGTCCTCAAAAAACCCAGGTAGTCTCTCAATGGAAGGTGGAATGTGGTGACAGAAAAGAGACCCTGGGTTCCCAAGACTCCTTGAATGTGATTCTGATTCTGGCGGCCTAGCCGCTGTGCGCCCTGGGGATGCCCAGCTTTATGCAGCTCAGTGGAGAGCTGGGCTCAGAGCTCAGGGAACGACTATACAAGCAGGTGGGAGACTTCTGGCATGACCAACAGCTAGGCCCACACCCACCTGAAGACTCCATGTCACCCTACTCCACCCTCACACTCCGCCGCCTCCAGATATCTCCCCTCCAACCCCCAACAAACATTAGCTGGCTGTCCCCTGGCAGGACACTGGGGAAACTTGCTATATTTTACCTAGGGGCTCCACCAGAGCCGTAAGTCCGCTTGGTGCCTAATGGGGAAGAGCAGGTCTCTGGAGAACTTGGCGGAACAACTGGGCTTCCAGCTGCTACCTTCCTGGTTCCCCCAGAAAGTTGCGAGAGGAAATGGTTGGGAGAAAGTTTGGGGCAGTGTCAGCAGTGCTAGAACCAGAACCAGGGACTGCACTTCCCGGAAAGCTGCTTCTGTTTTCCTGGTCAGGTTGGTGGAGTTTTAATTCTCCACTCCAAACTGCTCACTTAGGCTGCGGGCACCGAATCCCTCAGCCCTTGGCCAGGATCTGCTTTGTTCCTTGGGAAGTCCTTCTTTCTCCAGGAAGAAAGATGTTGGAAAAAAAAAAAAAGCTCCTAGCCAGGGAGGAAGCACGCAGCTTGGTGGAAGGAGTCTTAGACCAGGCATGTGCAGGACAAACTGGGTCCCCTGCACACAGTCCAGAGTTAACTGGGAAAACAGAGGGATAGGGATGACTGGGAATGAAGGGAATTGGTTTTTGTAGCTGTGTGACTTTGTGCAAGCCATTTGATTTCCCTGAGCCTATTTCCTAACTTGGAAAAAAAGCCATGTACTCATACGAAGGTGAGTGTGTAAGAGAGACAGCAGGTCCCCAAATATTCATTAGTTTGGGTAGGGCAACTTTTCTTTATTGACTTCAAAATGGGTGGCGGGGGTTCTCGTCTGGTTGCATTCTGCGTGTGCTCTCCTCTGGTTGAAAAGTTTGTCTACATTCCTCCAGTCCAACTACCAGAGAACAAATGGCTACCCTTTTCTGGTTCCTTGTGAATTTATTTAATGAATGAGTGAATGTTGATTTCTCCATACTAGGGACCATGTGACTATTCTTAATTTAAACTCCAAAAACATGCCCCCTCTCTCTCTCTCTCTCTCTCTCTCTCTCTCTCTCTCTCTCTCTCTCTCTCTGTGTGTGTGTGTGTGTGTGTGTGTTGATTTTTGCTAAGCAGGAGCATCCTGGAATCCCCTCTCATACCAGTCCTGCTTGGCTAAGTGCACACTTCAGCGCTGGGAGGGGGCACATCCCACAACCACATGTCCAGAGAAGTTCTAGAACTTTTAGGTAAAGCCAAGGTCTAACAGGAATGACCTGAGACCAGACCAGGGGAGAGCCTTGGTCTCTTTAGCCTATATCCTTAAGTTTTGAAATACAGTGATACCTGCTCAGGCTGTAGGTGGGGATAACAGCTTTTCTCCCTCCGATAGCCAGGATATATTGAAATAAAGACTTAGGGAGAGGCATGCTAAGGTCTCCTGGGTAAGTGTTTTGTAATTAACACATCAGGTTCAGGGTCACAAAGAAAAGGCACTAGCTTAGATTGTGACATTTCCCATCAGTTTATAGTTCCTTACAATCTCACATTAAAAGTAAATTTAATGTGTTCTCCTAGGTGCCTTGACTTAGGTTTATAGACATTAATATCCCCTGGTGTTCTGCTTGCTTTTTAATCCCCCTTCCCCCAGTTCAGCATCCATCACCCATCACGGTCCTTGGAATCAATGACTCCTTTTCCTCCCTCCAATCTTTGCCCTTTATTTCAGTCTGTCATCCAATAGCATCTGTGCCCCATTGCCCTCCCACCCCATTGCCTTTGGCTATTCTAGACTTGAATAAAAAGGTTCCTATTTTAACAAAGTGAATCATGGGGCTTCTTCCCCACAGCCTGGGTGCGTTTGGGGCAGTCATTCAGCCTTCTCCAACTAGCTAGTACCAGTACCGTCTGACTTCCTTTTCTCTCCCACCCCTGCTCCCTACCCTCCCTCCCTCTTCCTCTAGCTGCCCCCCACCCCACTGCCATAATTGTGCTTTAGAAAGCTCTGAAAGGCCCGCTCTGTTTCTGACCAGAAACAGAGCCTTTGAAAGGCGATTACAGTGATTAAAAATAACAAGTTGAGGATACTCCAGGGGTTTCTCTTCTAGGGCGACGGTTTACAGAGCCAGCTTTTCCCAGATCACAATTTCAAGCCAAATAGCAGGAAATCAGCTGAAATGTTCACAAATTGATTGAAAATCAAAGAAGCTCTATTGTCTGTTTATTGGGAAAATAAAGTCAGGCTGACGAGAGTGTCTTTTTCTAGATGCTCTTTAAAGGGAAATTTCAAGGAACTGGATGGGAAAAGAATGTTCAAGAGATTTCAAAAGCCAGCCCAACTGCAGGCATAATTGGGGGATTTATTCTACACCCAGAGGTTTGGAGACCTCCAGAGCAGCTTTGCTTTTTCTTCTTTGTCCCAGTTTGGGACACACACTGCCAGTGTGAGTAGGGACCTCAGCCTGCTAGAAAAAGCATGGGATTTCATGATGCATGAGTTAGTTTGGGATTTCTGCTTGTCTTCATAGTCACTGTGTGACCTCAGGCAATCCACATGTCTCTAAACCACAGTTTGCCTGTCTGTGAAGTGAGGGTATTTGCGGTGAGGACACCCCCAAAGCATCATGAGGACTAGAAATAAGGGTCAAAAGAGGTCAGCACACAGTGGGTAGTATGTTTGTGTGTGCACACATATAAACACACATATATACATGTTACGAGAGGATTCATTTGGAAATTAAAAAAGTAAATACATATCGTAACGACAGAGAAGACGTTGTGCTAACTTCTTCCCACTCAGCTCCCTCACAGTCCCGTGAGGCAGTTTATTCTATTCCTGTTTTATAGATGAGACTGAGCATCAGAGCGGTGCGTCACAGTTAAGGTGCTACAAGTCAGAACCCATCCAAGTGTCTGTGCCCCTTCCCTAGTCTTCTATGCCAACTCTTAAACTGACTGGGGAGTAGATGCTGTTTACTGGGCTAGCCTCAGCCTTCTGAGTAGTGAGACTTCATTGAAGGTAATCACCTCACGGGACACAGAGTAATAAAGCAACGGAGTCTTCCTGCATGTCCTCCTCCTGTCTTCATTTTTAAATAGACTTCAGCATTGCAGTTCCCCATAAGCAGAGGTTCAATTTAGACCATGAAGGGCCTTGACAGTCTTTAACGGATTCCCTCCAGGAGAAGGCAAGAACAAACTGGATGGAGGACAAAACTTAACTTGATAAACTGTTTCATCTACATGCAGTTGCTTTATAACTAGGCTTGTAAATGCTTGTATTTCAGCATAACATATGTAGGAGCTGAGAAACTGAGGCTGGGAAAGAGCTTTTTAGATAAATGGTTTCTTTTGTTGTGGTTTGCTTTTCTAAAGCGCGCTCCCCTCTCCTGCTCTTGTGTTATTCCTTCCTTTTGTTATGTGATTTTAAATTTTAAATTCTTGTCTCCTTTTAATAAATGTTTAGTTCAAATAGATAATAAAAACCAAAGGATACCGTGTGCATGCTAACATCCTAGGCATCAGAAAGCTGAGGCAGGAGGATCATAAGTTTGAAGACAACTTCAGCATACATAGTGAGATCCTGTCTGAAAAACTCAGAAGAGAAAACAAAATTCAAAAGCTGCCTCAGATCCAGTGTTTAAGGATCATGTAAAGGCTACTGATGTAGTGGTTGCTTATGGCTTTGAGTTTCAAGCAGTGGGCAAACATCAAAACATATAAACCAAGGCATATCGAATTAAGTTTTTCAAAGTTTACAACCCGAGTGCTTTCTCAAGCCCAGGCAAGCCCATCACAACTGACTCTTAATTGGAACCATAGGCTAGAAGGACATATGGGTGTCCAGGAAGGTTTTACTGCCACACTCCCCATTTATATTCTTTACAGGATAAGACTTAAGCCAAGCTAAGACCCCCCCCCCACACACACACAAATTATTTCAGCTGAGATAAATGGAAAGCCAGACTTGACAGGCCTCTTGGCTTCACAGTGTCAGGCAGGAACCCAGGCTCCTGCTGCCTCGTTGCTCGTCCCTCTTCTAGGTCCCTGCTATCCAACGGGTAGCTATTACAACAGCAGGACTGCTACATACTGTAAGTATGTCGGTCTGAAATGAGATGTGCTGGAATGTTATTGAAGGAGTCATGTGAAAAAAAAGAGCATTGCTCTTATTAACGATTTTCAAATGGATCCCGTATTGAAATGGACATATGTTAGGTTAAAGAGCATTTGTTGCTAGCATTAATTTCACCCATTTTACATATGTGTCTTTCTATTGGATGCTGGCTAACGCGATTGAGTTTACCTGGCTTCGGGTTGTTGTCTTGGACATCTCTTTCCAAGGATTACTGCAGCCATCTTGCTTTCTCATCCAAGCTCCATGTAGCATATAGTGTTGAGGAGAGAGGTTTATTAAAAAAAAGAAGATAAAGGAGAAATGGATTTGGGGGAACAATTAGAGCAGTGTTTATCAACTTGTGGGTTGCAACCCCTTTGGGGTCAAATGACCTTTCCACAGGGGTCACTTAAGACCACCAGAAAACACAGATATTTTCAATATTTGCTACTTTTCAATTCGTAACAGTAGCAAAACTTCAGTTATAAAGTAGCAACAAAGATAATTTTATGATTGGGGTCACCATATCATGAGGAATAGTATTAAACAGTCACAGCATCAGGAAGGTTGAGAGCCAGTGAATTAGAAAGTGCTCTGTTTTCTTTTTCTTTTTTTTAATTGCTTAAAAAAAAAACTTCGTGTTTGGGTATTTAGCCTGCATATATGTGTACCGCATGCATGCAGTGCCTGCAATGGCCAGAAGAGGGCATCTGATCCTCAGGAACTGTAGTTATAGACACCTGTGAGCTAACGTGGTTGCTGGAAACCAAACCCAGGTCCTTTGAAAGAGCAGCCAGTGCTCTTAACAGCTAAGCCACCTCTCGGCCCTGTCCCACGTTTTTAATGACAGTCATATTCCTTCCATGAATGAGAATTCAGTACAGGATCTTTCGGATGGGCTCTGTGCAGCTCTGAGCTGATGTTCCTGCTAAATCCGTAGTCAGAGTACAGGATATGTGTCTGTAAGTGTGTGTGTGGTTTGTGTGAGTCTGTGCATATGAAAATGTTGTCTTTATGTAAGTGTGCATACGTAGCCTATTCTATCTTACTTCTCCCTCAACAAAGGAGGAATCAGAAAAAAAGAAAAGGAAGGAAGGGAGGAAGGAAGAAAAGAGGGAAGGAAGAAGTAAAAAGATCAAGAAAGCAATGGCCACATGTGGGATGAGAAAAGAAAAAGCCACGGGGTAGACATTCAGAATAAAAATGAACAAAATAATTTGAATGCAGTGATTACCTATCCTATCCCAGGCTGAGAGTGGAAAGCCAGATGGAAAGTCTAAATCACATAAGTCAAAATTATCCCTTCAATATCCCTTGAAACTGCAGTACACACAACACGGAGAGCAGCTCCAACTGGTCTGATTTATGTGCCCCTCCAGATATTTCCATTAGCGGGGAAGAGAAGGAAGCTGGCATTTCTTGGTAAGTCCAGTACTATTCTCCTTCCAGCATTGGAGGTGATCTGTGCTGCTTCAATCGGGTAGTGAAGAAAACTGTTGGTTTTTCCCTCCTTAAATACTGGCAGGCAAATAAGTCCTTACCGTGTGATTGTGTAGGGAAACTGAGGCCACATGGCAGGCTCAGGAGCATGCAGTGAGTGGAGTGGTGCCTACCTACCTAGAGTCGTGTGTGTGTGTGTGTGTGTGTGTGTGTGTGTGTGTGTCCCCGTCTACCTCATCTCTTTCTTTAACTCACCTATTTCAGAACATCTAGAACCAGGCTCTCATAAAAACTCCGTAAGATGCTGGTAAATTTTTGCTGGCATAAATGTCTTCTGAGGCTCAGACAGGTCAGGGCAAGGAGTGACGTGCCACCCCAGACAGCAGGCTCCATGTACATGACACTCCCAAACTACCACGGAAGTTTAGAGAAATTTCCTGTGCCTAACCCCTCGGCTGAGGCCTGAGGGCGCGGCATGCAGGTTAGGGTTAACAAATCTGTTTTTAAGGGTTGTGTGAGAGAGATCAGAGGAGACTTTCAGGAACCAGTCGTCCGGTGGAGTTGGGGGGAGGGGAGGAGGAAGTGGGTGGAGCTAGAGTCAGGATCCAGTTGAAAGTAATGGCCAGGTGCTTCGGGGAGCTCTGTGTGGCCCCTACCCCCTTCTCTTCTTCGCCTCTCAGGTCTTCTTAATCACTCTCGGAAGAAGCACCAAGGGACATAGTTTTACTCTCAGACTTCCGTATGACTGATTCATCCTCTCTAAGTCTTGTATATTAAGTCGCATCTATAAAGAGGCTTCTCTGACCACCACTTTATGTTTCCCATTGGTTTTCCCCCCTGATTTATTTTCTTCGCGCCCTTAAGCTCTCTCTGAAATAATAATGTTTATCATCTGCCTCCTCCATCTAGAATACGCGCTTTATGAGAGCAAAGCCTCTATCTTTCTTATTTTATCTCCAGGACCCAGAATCGTGTATGGCCAGCAGGCATTAAATCATTATTTGTTGGGGGGGAGGGGGGCGGAGCCACTTAAACCCAAAGGTCCCCGTGTAAGATCTGCACCTTCTCCTTAAATCAGCTACACTAGGGAAATCACATCTCCCTCTGCCAGAAAGGTGAGCACCAGAGGATGGCACTGGAAGAAGTCGAAGCTGTCCAGATGGTGGCAGCAGAGAGAAAGGACAGCCATTGCCCTGGGACAGGCTGGAGGTAGGTGACAGGCAGATGCATGCAAGGAAAGGGTGACTGGATGAGAGAGGAAGTGAGGAGCAAGGTGACAGCAGGTAAAGGGCAGAGGGAAGGGCTGCCAGCCCACACCTGAGCTCCCTGAGCAGACACCCAAGCCCAGACACAGACTGTTAAGGTTAATTTTGCTGGCACCATCTGTAAGGATTGGCAAACCCAACAAAGGATTGGTTTCCAAGACTCTATTTTGTCTTTTAAGGGAAGTGTCCCCTTCCTATGCTTCCCAACACCACCTATCTCCTCTTCAGTCTCAGTAACCCACACTATGGTCCTATTCTGCTCCCTTTCCTCTTCACATGTTAGTTGCTTCTGGGGTTTTGTTATAGTAACATAAAACTGACTACTACACCTCTGGATACCCTCAGGCCTGGTACAATTCTGTCATTCCTCTGCCTTGGCAACGTGAAAGGGATGCAGAGGACAACCAAGAGCCCCTCTGGGCAGTGACACTCACAGCCTGGAGAAGTTAGAGCTATGCTTACCTCATAGTTCTTCTCAACTGCCTCCCATTGGATGTCCACGCATTCCCCAGTCCCTGGTCTTTGAAATCACACAAAATAAGGTGTTTCCTCGGCCATATGTCAGCTCTTGCAGTGTATATGGGTAAATAGCTCTCTATCCTGGCTTCTCTTCTGACTAAAATGCCATGTCCTATTTCTTTGGCCATCCCTGTGGGAGACATTTCTTCTTCCTGTGCTTTGTACTCCAGATGTGCTCTGATAGGGACAGAATGGTTTTCTTCCTGTCCTGGACACCGTGTGTGTATGAGCTTGCCAGGGCTTGTGTTTGCTTTCTTGGCAGCCCTGTCGTGCTCTGGAATCATGCTCAACCTGCAGCCAACTCAGAGGCTTGCTATTTTCTGGGAAGGTTGCTGTGCTCCCTAACTGCTATGGTTTGTGCATATAGGGATAATATCCTCAAGAAGTCTGTTGGGGGTTTGGTCTCCTGGCTGCTGCTGTAGGAAGGTGCTGTAAGCTCTGAGGAGATGCAGTCTTAGGATGATGATGTCGTACCTCTGGTTTCTCCCTACATCTTAGCTCATGTTCTAAGCAGGTATCCCACTACATGGCGGTAGTACTCTCATAGTACACCCTAAACCATGGTGCCATGAAATCCTGCACTAGATCCCCAGAACTGTAACCTAAAGTAACTTGTTTCTCTGCTAATTGTCTCTGTTGTGTTATAGTAAGAGAGAACTGATTGGTAGATTAGCTTAGTCGTAACTGGTTAGCTTGGAGAGGGGATTGAGACAAAATTTTACCCTATAAACCTAGGACTGCCTCCAACTCAGGAACCCTTGCCTCAACCCCAGCCTCTGTACTGAGATTACAGGCTTGTGTCCCCCCCACCCCCACCCCAGCCACACCCTGACCCTATTTGATGTGTTTTCCCATTGAACTTCCAGCATAATTTCTGGTCAATCATTCATGAAGTCTTAATTCTGTCACAGGGAGGTTTACCTACACAATGCTATTTTAGATTAGCCACAGTTTTTATAAATAGGCCTAATAAGCCTTTATCTAAACTGTTCATTGGAATCTTGAGCAGACTAGAGCTTAGGACAGAGCTCGAAGCCATCCTTTAAGGTCTTTCCCTAAAGCTGACATCTAGTTCAGTAGTTTGAAGTAAACATCCTGTTGTCACCCCAATGACGTTTGTCAACTGATTGCCATCTCATGGTCACTCACCCCATTATACTTATGAATACAGTTTCCTAAGTATTATGGTGTTACTCTAAAATGTCCCTTGAAGTTTCAGGCACTTAAGGCTTGATTGACAACTGGTGGTCTTTGAGGAATTAATTGGACCATGAAGACTCTGGCCTAATTAGTGATTGATTCACTGAGGGATTCATGATTCAATGGCATGATAAATAACCATGTGTTCTCATTGCATTTCTGTTGCTATGATAAAATATCCTGACCCCCTCCCTCCCCAAAAAAACTTCGGGGAGATAAGGTTTATTTGGCTTACAAGTCTAGGTTGTAGTCCATCATTGTGGGACGTTAAGCCAGGAACTCAAGGCAGCCCAGCCATGTCACATTCAAGAGCAGAAAGGAAACGCATGCATGCATTTTGGTGCTAAGCTAGTTCTCTCTAGTCTTACACAGTCTGGGGCCCCAAACCAGGGAACCGTGTTGCCTTCTTTGTAGCTGGGTCTTCATACACATTGGTTAAAGATGATCCCCACAGACACACTCACTGGCCACCGTGATCTAGATTGTCTGTTACAGTGACTCTCTAACCAGGCAGTTTGGGTTCTGTCAAAATTAACTCTCACAGCCTGGTCAGATAAAGTAGGTCACTGGTGTTTCGGAAGAAGTGAAAGGAAAAGTGTGGGCTCAGGATCCCCAAGACAGAGGGACTGAGGGCAAGGATAAGGAACAAAGAGAGCAGATAGAGGAAGAGGGAGACGGAGAGGGGACAAAGGACAGGGGGAAAGGGGCAAGAAAGAGGGGTAAGGGATATTTGTCCTGGAGGGGAGTGGGACAAAGGACTGCCTCTGGATAGAGGGGAGACAGATTTGGCACCTAGGAAAATGGCAATTTATGAAGGTACAAGGGGAAACCTCATGTTAGGATAGAGTGTTTAATTTTAATTGGGTGTGTTAATTAGGTGAGCCAAAGGGGGCTTTGGATTGCTGGACTTCAATACTTTGACAGCTGGACCTTGGTAGTGAGCCTCAGGAGGAGGAAGTGGCCAAATAAGGGAATAGACTTTGGTGGCTGGCTTCAGGAATGTAATCTAACATTTTAGCAAGGCAGAGGGAAGGGGGAGAAGGGCCAGTCATGCTTGCTACATTCAAGCTAGCCAGAGTCATTCAAAGAATCTGTCTTGTCTATGTTTCCTCTCCCTCTCCCTTCCCCTTCCCCCCCCCTCCACCCCCATCCCCAGCTCTCTTACTCCCCTCAACCTCCCCCCCCCACACACTTCCTGGCTGCCATGGAGGTAAACAGCTCCTTTTAGCATGGCTTTCTCCCCTGATGCTTTTCCCTTGCCACAGGCCTAACAACAGTGGAGCTAACACATGCAGACAGACAGAATCCTTAGAAGCCATGACTCTCTCCTTTCGTTGGTCTTCCTTGGGTATTTTGTCACAGTGACAGGAACTTAGACAGCTGAGGATTCCTACGGTCCATGCAGAGCTGCTGATTGCTTTGCGTCAAGATCAGCCAGGAGTTTTTCATTGCAACCAATAGGACAGAATCACATTAACTGGAGCAAGGAACAGAGCACAGTGATCTCCATATTTGGGAAGCCCAGAGCTGAATCTGGCTTCAGGCATAAATGGAGCTGGGAGCACAGACTCATCACCCACCGCCTCCCTGCGCCATAGTTTCTTCTCCTTTCCGCCCCTCCCCTCCACCTGTTTTGCTTTGCTCTTTTCATTCCTTATCGATTAGCTGTACTTCCGGGTATTGCCTTCCTTATTTTATTTATTATAAATAAAATTTTTCCAAATGACAGAGCAGATATCTGCCAACAACCTTCATTGAAGGGTCTCTTGGCTAGTTCTGTGACTAAAAGACTCTTTAACTCCAAGAAGGAGCATCTCAGGGGAATGAATCCTGATCGGCTCAGCTTGAGTCACATGCCCAGGAGACTAGGGCGTGAGGCAGACTGGATCTGAGCTCAGTTACTTCATGATTGCGTTTAAGGAGACAGGAGATTGGCTACATGGTCAGGATAGGAGGACACATAGGGGTCTCCTTCAGCTTCCTATCTTCTTCTGTGTAGTCTGACTATTGCTGATATCTCCGGAATAGCTTATTTGTGTAAGTCAGCCTTCTATTGCAGTGGCAATGTATATGAGGCAATCAACTTTCTAGATGAGATGTTGGCTAGCATCAGTCCACGGTCAGATGACTCTGCCTGTCTGGGCTTCTGGCAACAAAACACATCATGGTGGGAGAATGTGTCATTTGAGTCTTGTGTGCTTCATAGTAATGGGAAAGAGAGAGAGACAGAGAGACAGAGTGGGGGGAGAGTGAGCACCCAGAGTTTCCATTATGTTATCAGAGCATAATCCTAATAAATTTCTTCCCACCGAACCCAACCTCCTGAAATTTCAACATTATCCTCCACAGCCCAACACACGGGCCTTTGGGGGACTTCAAGGTCCAAAGTCTAGCACTGTTCTTCCTCATTTTGTGGCCACGTTGGTCAGCTCAGGACTTCCATCTGTCCATAAGCTGTACTGTGAGGAGGTGACACATAGGGAGGAGAGGGAGCCTCCATGGTGACACTGCATATGATTCATACTCCTCATCCCCTTTAATCCTCAAAACAAACCCACAAGCTGATAACCACCACCCCAGTTTCATGGAGGACACTGATTTATTTTTGAATGTATTTTATTGATTTAGCAAACATTTTTTATGGGCTCACGGTTATGAATTCATTAGCTAGCCTGATGACAATACAGGTACACAATATTCCAGCTGGTTTACACGTAAGGAAAGCCAGACAAAGGGAAGGTAAGTGCCTTGCCCAAAATTGTACAAAATAAAAAGAGGGGAATTTGGAACTAGGCCTTTCGGTTGTCTCCATTGTGTAAAGATGGCCTTTGCAATGTTTAGGGTATGCAATCTCATTTGGAATGGGGGGAGTGGGTTCATCTCCACCTGAAAATACTCAGAATATTGGCTGCTGAAGAGAATTTAAAGAAATGGCATGACCTAATCCTACCAGCCACACTTGCTCACACTGGGTTACCAGCCCTGCTTTCCGGTCTACCAGCCCTTCGCTAGCAGCTCTGCCCTAATTGGCTGTGTAGAGAATGGTCCCAAATTTCTGAATGCAGCATGTGACTTCTACTTCCTGGAACCCTTCAAGTCAAGCAGATGGGGAGCACCTTGCTTGTGTGGCTTATTTAAAGCTTTGGTGATCTATGAGCCCATGGTATAAATTGATGAAGGGGGTCCTTTGTGATTGAGACTATAACATGAAGTCTTAGGCACCTCAGTAACACACATGATGTAAATGGCCAGGGCTAGTTATTTGGTGATTCTGAGACCTGATTCTGCATGGAGGCAGGGGATTGGGGATCTGGGAGGTCTGGTTCTGAAACTCCAGAGACAGGGTAGGAGGGTGATGGAATCCCACAGGGCCTGAAAGAGCAATAGGCACAGAGAAACTCTTATCCCTCAGGCAGCTTTTAGTGCAGTAGTTCTAACCTGTGGGCCTTGAACACCAGAAAACACATTTCTAAAGGTCTTAGGAATGGAGACACCACTTAGTAGCAAAATTACAGTTATAAATGTGTGGTTGGGGGTTCCTAAGAGCATCGGAAATATGTTTTCTGATGGTCACGATCCATAGGTTGAGAACGGCTCTTTCAGAGTAAGTGTATAGTCCAGTGATCACACATCCTCCAGCCTTCCTGAAATATAAATCTGAATGGACATTCCCATCTCAGGCCCCCCAGTGCTTCTCAGCATTTCCAGAGAGGTATCCACAGTGCTAGCAAGGCCTAGAAGGTCCTCAACCCTTTATATCCGGCTTGTTCTCCTTATCTAGCCTCTGAAGACACTCTACCTCCCAGCGTGCAACTTGGACAATATAGAATTAGTTCTGGGTTTTGTGTGGCTTAACAGGAGAACCAGATCACCAGAGCCAACTGAGACCCAAAGGCAAAGCTTTATTCAGGGTCCGAACTGCCAGGCTGTTCCTAAGAGAAGAGAACATAGCCCTGCCAGAAAGGAGTTTGGGGCTAGTGAGGTTGCCTTTAGTTGGGTGGGAAGGTCCCGGAAGAGCATTAAGGAAAAAGGAACCTTCAAAAGGGGATGTTTTACAGGGTGGTGGCAGGTTCTGGTTACTAGTGTAGCAGGAGGCTGTGGTCACACTGTTCTGCTGAGACAAGGGGTCAGCAGACTTCTGAGAACAGTAGAATGTTCAGTTTCCTTTTCCCTGACTGGGTCTCACACCAGCCAGCCATCTTGATGTCTTGGATGACTCTATCTTGGGTCAAAGATCTGGGTCAGCTCAGCAATTTCTAGAGACAAAGCTAGCCCATGTGCCTTCCTTGCTACATAGATGGTGTTCCTTCTCTGCTGGATGAAGCCCTGTTCCTCACTGACAATACGGCTCAGATGCCCTCTCCTCTTTCAAGCCTCTTTCACTCACTTGAGATAGACTCTGACATTCCTTCTCTGAGATCCCAGAGCCCATTTTTCATACCCCCAAAATACCTCTTGCACATGATCAAGAGGTACATTTTCCTCTCAGATATTAGATTGTGTGTTTTTTCTTTTAAAATGTGGGGGTGGGAAGGTACAGATCGGGTACTCAGTAAGTAAACACAGGGTGAGTCTGGGTGTGTATCTACTAACCATCCCTTACCCAGCTTAGGTTTGATGCCCAGCACTGCAAAAGCACCAGCAACAACAAAAAAGCAAATGGATGGGGGAGACAGGTATGTCATACAGTATGAGCCATAAGAACACTGGGCTGGAGCACAAAGAATCCAAGTGTGCATGGAAGACAAATGAGCCTTCCCTCTCTTCAAGAGATATTTACTATGTGTTAAGAATTAAGACAGAGGGCTGGAAAGATGGCTCAGTGGTTAAAAGCACTGACCGCTCTTCCAGAAGTCCTGAGTTCAATTCCCAGCAACTACATGATGGCTCTCAACCATCTGTAATGCTTTCTGATGCCCTCATCTGGTGTGTCTGAAGACAGCTGCAGTGTGCTCATATACGTAAAATAAATAAATAAACAAAATCTTTTTTAAAAAATGAATTAAGATAGAGTTGGTCTGTGTTTTTCTGAAGTCTCTGGATTGTTAGAAAAGGCATATGTATAACAAGTAATTTCATAAATACATATTTAATTAAGATTGAGTTAGAGGTATCGAAGGTGTTGTATTATGTAGGAGTAGAAGGAGCAAGAAAACCCCGTGCACAGGAGAGTGTGACAGACCACAAGACCGTTCAGTGTATTGTGAGGATTGCACCAACTCTCTATAACTTGGTACTGTGAAGACCACTCCCAGTAGACCTTGGTTGGTGCTGACTGGAGCTTTCCTTCCATAATTTCGCCTGAGGACCAACTCACTTGACTGATGAGTCTGTTGAACATGGTGGTCCTCACGACGATGGCCCTCACCATCACAGTCATCAGTAACTTCTTCCCCTCCATGTGCTATCATCACCACCCACACACCATCACCCTCGACGTGCCTTGCCCTGTTTACAGATGCTAGCCATTGCAATCAATGTGAATTTAATTCATCTTTATGCTTAAGGCAATGTCACTCACCCCTCCCTTTTTAAGATGGGGAAGCAGTCAGGTCACTTCCCAGGAGTCCCCTAATTAACCAGTGGGAACTCTGGAGTTCCAATCCTGAATCCTTGCTTTTTACCAGTTCCCCGTGTGTGCTCACAAGATGACTCCAAATAGCCTTTCTCTCTCTCAGCCTTTTTTTATTTTGTATTTTTAATCCTTTGTAAGCATTTTTCTCCAAGTTTTGGATCTCTTAATGGCCTCTCCTGGGAGGCACTGGGAGGAGTCATTAGAGAGAAGATCCTATTATTTATCACTAAGCAGCCATCTTTGGTTGTTACTGGATGCAGAACATGCTGTATGTCTGAGTCTCTCTTTCAGGAGGGAGTCTAATGAAGCCCACCAGATGGATAGGGCCTCCTGACTGCCTTCAAATTAAACTGCGTAATAACATCATTTCCAGTGTCAGTTATGCACTGAAACCCCATGTGGAGTTCAGCTCAGCCTCCAGAGCCTCCATCTTGTGTGATATATTTAATAGGCAAGAAAGGGTATGACCTTAGTTTTCTAGAACCTGCAGGAATGCAGCATTCTGGGAAACCAAACTTACAGCTAGCTTGTCAAGTATACCGAATAAATGTACAGGAAGATGGCTATTTGCAATCAGGAAAAAAATGATAATTTAATCACACATCATATAACTTAATGATTATCACATGGTGAAGAAACCAGTGTAGCCAGAATTCACATGACGAGCTGGGACATGACCAAGGCTGTAGTGACATCTGTGTGCTCTCCACATCACTCTCTCTTCCCCTCTCACACAACAGACTCTAGTACCAGGGATAGCCTGGTGCAATCTTTATGTAAGTGTTTACCAATGCAATCATACCATTCCTAGTCTCTCTGTCTCTGCCTCTCTGTCTGTTCTCTCTGTCTCTGTTTCTCTTTCTCTTTCCTTCTCTCCCCCCTCCTCCTTCTTCCCTTTCTGTGTGTGTTTGTGTGTGGTATATGTATTGCTCATGTGGACATGTACACATGTGTACTGATGCCAGAGAATAATATAGCATGTCTTCCTGGTTTGCTATCCACCTTATGTTTTGAGACAAGGATCCTAACTGAATCTGGAACTCACAGATTCTAATTGTCTAGCTAATGAGCTCCAGGGACCCATCTGTCTCTGCATCCCAGTGCTGGCTACAGATGTGTGCTGCTGTGCTCAGCTTTAATGTGGATGCTGGAGACCCAAATTCAGGGTCTCATTCTTGCATGGCAACCGTTCTACTGACTGAACCATCTCCAGGCTCTGCCATCTGCATTCCTTTCTGTCAGGTTTTTTTTTTCTAACTTGGGATTATCTTTGTGACTCATCCGTGTGTACAGCACAATTTGTTCATTTTCATTAGACATTTGCTTACATGACTGTGTCACCATTTATCTATTCCAGCGTTAGCGACGTTTCCAGTTAGATGCCACTCTGAAGACCATCCTCCCAACTGTTCTCCTAAGAGCATTTGGTGCACATAACCATGCATTTTGAAGCTGTGTAGCTGGGTCATGGGGAATGTGTATGTTCAGCTTTAACAAAGTGCTGAAGAGTTTTCCAGCAAACGTGCTCATTTTCACTTCCCTCAACAATGTGTGAAAGTTCCAGTTAATAGCATTTGGTATTAATTCTTCCTATTTAGTCAGTCTGGTAGCTGTTCAGTAGTATGTTATTGTGAATTCAATTTGTATTTCCCTGTTGGCTGATGAAGTTCAGAGTTTTTCACAGGTTTTTGGCCAGCAAGGCACCTTCCCCAAGTATTAGCTCATGCATCTGCCTATTGCCTTTTCTGTTGGGTTGCCATTCTTCTTGATTAGCAAGGCTTTGTGTATTTTGGATGATGGTTAGATAGTGCCTACAGGATTGCAAGCATCATTTGCACCCTGACTTGCCCTTGCCCTTTTCATAACGTCTTTTGACAAGAAAGTTTGGCAGCATCTCATTTATACATCTTAGGCTTTATGACCATTGCTGTACTCTGTCCTATTCAAATATTCTCTGCTCCAGTGTCATTGACACACTGTCTTATACCACCACCCAAAACCTTTATCATATTGCATTTCATGTAACATGTCAGCTTGTGTATATTTACTTGGTGCACAATGTGGTGAGGACCACCCATGGTTGCCCTTGACCATTGGTTTTCTATGCTGCTGTGCATTCTGTATCATCTGAGGTTCCCATAGCTCCCTGGAGCTTTTTTTTTTTTTTTTCCTGCGTTCTACTGTTTAATTGGCTCAGTTTTCTTTCCTTGTTGTAGAGCACTGACTTAATTTCCATAGCTCTGTAAGTCTTCATATCTGGAAATAATAAACCCCACAACTTTGTATTCCTTTCTCAAGATTGCCTTGGCTATTCTTAGCACTATGCATTTCCATATGACTTTTAGAAGCAGGTTCTCAATATCACATAAAACACACTGGGACTTTCATTTAGACTGCACTAAATCTATACATCAGGGGTGTGTGTGTGTGTGTGTGTAAGAAGATTGGCATTCTTGACAATGCTGAGACTAGCAGACCATGAGTACCATTCTGTAGGCTTCATTGCACATCACTGATCACTGCCCTGAGCCCAGATGTGTTTCTGGCCCTTGAAGGGCTTACAAGCCTGAAGAAAACAGAAAACACAAAGTGCACTGCAGTGTGATAATCTTATTACTGAAAATAGAAGCTATGACTATTTTTTAAAATGAATTCTTAGTTTTAAAGTATTTTTTTTCTTATTATTGTTATTGTATACATGATGTGTACCAATGGGTGTATGTCTGTCATGGCATACATACAGAGATCAGCGGACAACTTTGCAATGTCAGTTCTTGCCTTCTCCTTTACACAGGTTCTGGGGCTCAGTCCAGTCCTTGGGCTTGGATAGTCACTGCCCCGCTGGGCCACCTTGCTATCCCTTAACACTACCGTTCCCCATCAGTCTACTCTATTCCAAGTTATGATCTTAAAGACCTTACATGTACCCACTCATTTACATTGAATACCAACAGTTGGAAGTAAGCATACGTATTATGCTAATTGTGTAGGTATTTTTATGTAAAATATGCCTCTTCAGCTTTAATATGATGTGATTTCTGATTTGCTTTTTTTTTCCCCCCGAAGGGAAAATAGCTTCCAGATTGTCTTCATGATCTTAGGGATATTTTTTAGGTTCATGAGAGCTAGTGGGGCTCATGATAACTTTTTTATTTTTAAGAAGTTTTATTTATTTCAGCGTGTGTGGGTATGTGTGTGTGTGTGTGTACATTTGCACGTATGTTTGTGCACTGCATGCCAGAAGGGGCTGTTGAATTCCTTGGATCTGGAACTGCCTGACAGGGAATCTAAGACCTAAACTCAGGTCCTCTGCAAGAGCTGTTAACCACCAAGCCATCTCTCCAGCCCCAAGGTCTCATAATTTCAAATTATCAGAGGAGAAGAAAATCCAGTAACTTCTTAAAAGTTACCATTAAGTTCCAGTCGTGATTATTTTTATTTATTTTTCTACAAACGTTCAGTTTTGTCTTTAAGAGAAATAAAAATTAGAGCTGGGGAGATGGCTCAACGGGTGAATAACTTTCTGAGCATGCATGAGTACCTGAGTTTGGATCCCTAACATCCACTGACACCAATCTGTTCTCTATATTCCTATGCACACACACCCTCACACAAAGACATAGTGTGTGTGTGTGTAAGGCATTTTATAGTTTTTAGACCACTGTCTTGAAATATGAGGTAAATCTATACAAAGCAGTGGCACAGACCTTCTCCTGTCTCTTGTGAACTGGGTCAGAAGGCAACCCCAGACTTCCCGAAGCCTTGTACAGATACTATCATTATGGCTTACAGCCAGGAGAAATGCCCTTGACTAAAAGCAAAGTACCTGGATTCCAGATGACACCTTGTATGATGTGAACTTGAATGAATCTCTCTGCTCTGGATCTCAGAAGTCTAGACACAGAATGGAAGAGGTTAAATCAGGTTTTCTTCATATAAAGCTAAGAGTCAGTGAGTTTAGAACCTAGTCATATGAGAGCACAGGCTTCACTGAGGAATTGCCTAAATCAGATTGGTCTAGTGGGGTTTTCTTAATAATTGAATCAGGAGGGCTGGAGAGATGGCTCAGTGGTTAAGAACTGCTTTTCCAGAGGTCCTGAGTTCAATTCCCAGCAATCTCACAACCATGTGTAATGGGATCTGATGCCTTCCTCTGGTATGTCTGAAGGTAGCTAGAGTGTACTCATATAAATAAAATAAATAAAACTTTAAAAAAAAAAATAATTGAATCAGGAAGTTCCAGTGCACTGTAGGCAGCACCATTCCTAGGCAGGTGATCCTGGGCTGACTAAAAATGCTAACTGAGCATGAGTCTGTGAGCCAGCCAGCAAGCAACATTCCTTCATGGCTCCTGTTGAATCTCTTTGGTCATGAGTGAGGTCCCTGGTCAGAGGTGATTCTGTTTGTAATAGCAAGCAGGCCTGCCTTCTGGTTCCTGCCTTGAGTTACCTCAATGATGGAATGGGAGTGTCAATCAAATAAATCTTTCCTCTCTAAGTTGCTTTTGGTCATGTGTGTATCGCAGAAACAGACTGAAAGTAATATAGAAAGTAATTTTCATCCCTTATTTTTATTTTGTATTTTATTTCTTGGCTTCCTTTTTAAAAGTTCTAGTGTCTCTTTTTGTACAATCCAAGGTGTCACCACCTTTATTGGAGAGTCACCACCTTAGCCAAGGTTACCTCACTCTTTAAGGGTCTAAGACCTGGGAGAGATGCCAGAAGAGCTCACCATCAGTTTTCCTCCCCAGCCAGGAGTTGCTCTAGCTACACTCACAATGTCAGCTGTCACATCTGTGTCATGTTTTGCTGGAGCTGGGTTTGGTGTTTATTTGGTGTATGTGGCTCTGATGGTGCAAACTTTAAGGACAACCGTTCCAGAACCAGGGGAGGAAGTGGTCTTCTGGATCCTTCTCTGGTCTTTACCCTTGTTGGTCTCGTCAATTTTCTTAGGGTCAGGACTTTAGGAAGGAAGGCACCATAGTGGAGGCCCAATGCCTGAGGTCTGTGAGGACCTGTTCCAGCCAGATACACAGTGGCAGCATCCTCATCTGGGGACTAGCAATTTTTTTTATCTTAAGAGGGTTCAGGTCTTTATAGTGAAGTCAGAGATAGTGTCATATAATAGGTGACAATTTACCCAATTTCTGAAGTTTTCAAGGAATGGATGAATTTGAATGTCGCAGGTATATGAAGAACGTGAGAAAAGGTTCTGTAGGGCAGACAGGCAGGGCCTCCAGACACTACCAGGGGTGAATCCCAGGACCAGATGCAGTGAGGGAGGTGGCAAGGCTGTGATTGGCAGGGCTGCTCAGGCGGAGTCTGAAACTCTTCCAGAGCAGTTCTGCTTATCCTAGGGGCAGTGGCTATGGAGCAGCAGTCATATGTCTATGGTGTGCTGGCCTCCCCGCAGCCTACCATACTCACAACCCTGGGCTGTGGCTCCCTTATTCTCTCACAGTTCTGACACTTAAGGACTTGAATTCAATGGGTCAGCAGAGGTGCTCCTCAAGGTGGCTCTGAGGAAGTAAGCTCTCTCCAGCCTCGGGATGCCCACCATTTTGTCATTCCTTGTCCCAAGGTGCTTCATTCCCCCCTATCTTTGTAGTCATGTGCCACGTGTCCCTTGCACAGTTCACATATCTTCTAATAAGAACATTAGTCATACTGGGTATAACGACCCCACGCCCCACCCCACCCCCGTAGTCTATTATGGCCTCTCCCATAAAGACCCCAATTCAAATAAGGTCCCACTTCTGGATGCCTGAGGTCACAATTCAATATAACTTTTTGTAGGACATTTAAGTCATAACCCATAGCTTCCTGTGTAGGTCTGGGTGCAGGCGACTTAGGAAGGAAATGCCCCCAAGGGAGACCAGGAAGGGTCTATGCAAGAAAGGACACAGACAAGCCTGTGATCTCCTGCAAAGTCCCTAAGGGTGGTTCTTTCTGATTCCCTGGCCAGCTTGGAGTGTAAAGAACCCCTGGGAAGTGTCTGCCCTCAGTGGCAAAGAGCTGGGGCTAATGTAAGAGGCTCTGAGGGTGATCTTCTAGAACAAAGTCACAGGTGCTTGGTCACTAGAGGCCAAGGGCCACCAGTCCCAGGGTCACACTAAAATGGTGCAAAGGAATATGAGGAAGTCCTGGTGATGCTTCCTTGCTGCCAGCTGCTCTGTCCCCTTCTGCTCTTTCTTAATGCTCCATTCTTTTTCCCAGAGCCCCCCTCCCAGCTCTATTGACTCTTCTGAGCCCTACACTTTTCTTACCCCACCGTGATGTGATTTCCCTTCATTCTCTCTTCCTCACTTTCTATTGGAGTTTGTAAAATAGAAGGACGCAGCCACGCAAGGTGTGCCTTTACTTTTGTGAGATGAACTAACCAATCACAGTATGACATCTGGAATTTTTTAATTTAATTTTTATTTTTATTTTATGTGTGTGTGTTGCCTTTTTTTTATGTCTGTGCGCCAAGTATGTCTGGTGCCTGTGGAGGCCAGAAGGGGGAACTGGAACTGGAGTTACAGGGTTTTGAGAGCAGCCATGTGGGTACCAGGAATGGAATTTGGATCCTTTGGAAGAGCAGCCAGTTTCTTAACTGCCAAATCACCTCTCCACCCTGATTTGTGTATTTTGTATGCCTTTGAAGATCTTTTGTGAGAATGTTGTGTATCGGTGGCTCAGGAACCGTCACTTTATTATCTGAGGCAGTGGGTTTTGTTTGCAAGTCATTACTGAGCCCATTTTTGGGAGTTTAGAGGATCACATCCTCTCCCCTCAAATGGGAATGATATAGGATAAGGAATACATTCAGGGCACCAGTCCAGGGGAGGAGTGTTAAGCTAAGCTGGGAAAGGGACTCTTAATTCAGTGACCTTGAAGATGACTGTTGACCTCTCTGTCTTGCTTTCTTGTCTGCAACATTGGAAGCTCCCTGGAACTTCTAAGAGACTATCAGTTCATGTCTAAAGCCTAGAATCTAGAACACAGAAAAAAAAATATATATATATATATATGTGTGTGTGTGTGTGTGTGTGTGTGTGTGTGTATTCATCTGAAGAAACTTGAACATGACTTAGATACTTGGTATTGGATCATGTGGATACAGAGGGGGTGAAAACCCAGCCTCTCTCCTGAAGGAACTTCAGCTGGATCCTCTGGTTTGTCAGGCAGAGGAAGGAGCGGGAGAGAGGAAGGCTGTGGGTAACGCCTGTGAGAGCCAACTTGGAAACAGTTGTATGTTGAATCTGCTTATGATAGCTGGGGCAGAACTTGAGCAAGCACCAGGGGTTGGAGATGAGTTTTCAGACGATAGGAAGGTGTTGGGAGAGCAGAGAACAATATGTGTCATCCTAGACATCTGAAAGGTACCTGGATTTCTCTTGGCTCACCATAAGAGAAGTGTAGCAGGGTGAGTTTATTGTCAAGATGGGGGTTTCTTACCGGGCTGTCACTATCAAATTGAGATAATTAAGACAGCTGCCCCTTCCTCTGTCTGGGTGGTTAAGGGGGTCTTGAGGAGGCTTGGTACAAGGATGGTAAATTTGAGACCAGCCTTAACTGTACGAGGAGGCTCTGCCTAAAAAAAGAAATAAATAAACAGAGAAGTAAAGCAATAAATATAAAAGGGATTTTGGGTCAGACTTCAGATCTGGCATTTAGCAAACTCTGAAAATGGAAGAAGGAGCCTATGAGCCTTTACCCATCATCCTCTGTCCTGTACTCCACAGGGATGGAATGTTGACAGAGCACTTAGGTCTGGTCCTACATGTCAAAGGGAACACAATCGATTGCTGTGTTGACAGTGGCTTTCTTGTCTCTTGCAGTGACACTTTCGGCCTCTCCTCCCTCCTACTTCAGAGGCTTCACATTAATTGCCCTTAAAGAGAACCGGGAAGGAGATAAGGAAGAAGATCATGCGGGTACCTTCCAGGTAAGACACCACTCACTGCCACAGGCTGTTCCAGTGTCCCTTCCTGCCTGGCAGTCAGAGACCAAATGAGGAGTCTATGTAAAGGAAGAGGTTAGGCATCTTGTGTGTCTTTTCACGTATTTCCTTGATGAAGCTCAAATGGACCAGCTCCATTAGAAGGACCCCACAATTGGTGGCAAAGGCTGCCAGCCTGCCTGAGCAGGCTTGGTTACCCAGCAGGGTTTGTTTCACTCTGGCAGATCCCACTGCTGGGCTCTGGGCTGTCTGTACCCTTGGCAGCAGTCAGTGCAACGTGGAGAGAGTGCTTGGAAACTGGCTCGGACTTGCTGTTTCCTCTGCAATAGGCATCTTGTGGTTGACTGGAACAAGAGCACGGGACATTCAGGCTGGAGGGAGTTCAAAGCTCAGGAGAAGGATGTTAAGGGAGTGTGGAGACTGACTTATGAAGACAGACAAAAAGAATTACACATGCTTTGCTTGGCTAAGTGAGCAGGCAAGTTTAGGAGGTGGTGGGCTCTGAATGTCAGTCCTGGAAGAGCAGCAACGTAAGGGGGTGGGGGCAGAGCTGTGATTGACTGTGCAAAAGGCTATAGCAAGACGAAAATGGGTCAGGAGAAGAAAGGGAAGCTCAAAGGCAAGGCCCTAACAATAAGTCATAGTTCACTGTGGAATATTCTTCCAAAGGAAGTGGCAGGAACATCGACCCCTCTCTAGCAAGATGTCAGAACACATCCCAGAGGGCTGGGGTGAGGCCCAGCCAAATCTACCCTGACCATTTCTGATAGCCATTTCCCATTGTTGTGGGATTCATCTTTATCTGGAATTTGCAAACTCAGAAGAGAAAATGAAAAGTCAGGAAAATGCTTGCCCTCAGAACTGGCTGCTGGGAACTCTGGTGTAACATGTGAGCTCCTCAGAAGACCCTACCCCCAAATATCTTATCCATCAGGGTCTTTTAATTACTTGGGGCCAGTTTGTAATTAAAGATTGAATCTTGTCACTTAAAATTTTTGAGTTTTAAAACTACCTATTTGTTTGTGTGTGCATGCACACATGTGTGTGCCATGGCATGCATATGGAGGTCAGAGGGCAGCTTTCAGGAGCTGGTTCTTATATCCACCATGTGGGTTCTGGGAATTGACAAAGCTGCAGGCTAGGTTGCAAGTGTCCTTACCCTGTGATCTATCTTACTGTATCACTTTTATGTTTCTTTTTGGGGGGAGTGGTTGGGGGACATGGTCTTTCTATGTAGCCCTGGAAGCCCTGGTACCACTATGTAGCGCAGGCTGGCATCAAAACATGGAAATCTCTGCTTCAGCCCTCCAAATGTTAGGGTTACAGTGGTCATCATCATGCTCAGCTAAAACTTTCTTTTCTATACATGTGAATCTAGGCTTCTGATCTATGCCCATTTAGATGAACTTTCTTGGAAAAGAACTCTGGGAAGACATACAAAAGTGTGGCCCGATGGTAATAACCAACAGCTCATGTTTGCCAAGTGCTTTCCGTCTGCTGGACTCTGCTGAGTGCTTTCTCCCATCTAGAATGTCTTACCTTAGCTTGGGACTTCAGAGCCTCATATCTCTTCCTGATTATTTCTTATTCTTCCCTCAGAACTCCTGATATCCTTTCTTGTTACCTGGCCATGGTGGGATTATTAGCAGCATCAGCTGCACATGGGAACTTATAAGTGCAAAATCTCAGCTCACTGAGGCTGGATAAGTCTGACCTTAGAGCAGGGTCTGCCCCCTGAGGTCCCATGGATTGAGAACCTTGGGTGCCCCGAGACACTGAGGAACCCATGACTTTTCCATCACTCATAACAGGGACACATCATCGCTTGCTATCTCTGTTCTCACTTCCAGCCCTCGGGAGCAGAGTACGTAAGGGTATAAAACACCCATGATGACAGCTACAGCTAGCAGGCCTTGGTGCTTTGGAGTCAGGTTCCTTTAGGTTTTCATTCAGCGATAGACGTAATCCTCAAAGCAACATGATGAGCTAAGCACTGTTGCTCTCTCTACACAGCACAGGCATCTGGGGGCTCAGAGAAAGCCAGTAACTTTCCTAAAGCCACCCAGCTCTGTGATAAAGCTGGGATTCAAATCCAACCCAGGCTCCTAGTTATATCCATGTTCTTGGTTATAACCATGGGGTGCAGTTGGTGTATGCCTGTTCAGGACAAAAAGGAGGTCCTGCTCCGTATGAGGGTTTCTTGCTGTTGTTGTTTGTTTGTTTGTTTTTGATTTTATGGCAGCAGCGTGTGTGCAGGGTACCTGATATCATTGTCTATTTCTACTCAAATCTTGTGGCAACTTTCTGAAGTCAGGGTTGGTATTACCATTCCTCACAAGATAAAGCTCAGTCTTCATGGAATTAAGTCAAAGCAAGCCAGCACCTCAAAGCTCCACATGCTGCCTTACCTTCAAACCATTCATATGCACATGCCACTTGGTTCTCCAGGTTGCTGAGGTTAGTGGGGGTCATAGACCAGATCCCCATTGTACCTCTCCTGCGTCTTTCTACTATAGCATGGACACATTTGAAAGGTGTCCTTTCTCATTGACTCCATTCATTCATTAGTTCATTCAGTTGCTCATTCATTCATTCATTCATTCGGGGTACTTCCTGTGCCATGCACTGACTGAGTTCAGCACTGGGGGTAGTGGAAAGACAAACTGAGATTGTCCTGACCTGGTGAAGTTTGCTGTACCATCCTTGTCATCGTCCAGTCAAGTCAGCCTCGGCATTTGACAGGTGGAACAGAGAGTCAAGTCATCCACTAGAACAGGAATACACAAATTAGAAACACTGCTGCCATTTTTGAAAATGGCATTTTAAAAGTAGCTAAATATGCATTTCCATCTAACACCCCCTCCCTGGAAACTGAGTACTTAATAACTGCAAACTTTGGGTAAACTGAGGTTGGAGAGATGGCGCAGCACTTAAGAGCACTTGACCCACTTGCAGAGGACCCAGGTTTGTTCACAGCACCCACATGGCAGCTCACAACTCTCTGCAACTCCAATCCCAGGGGATCCCATGCCTTCTGTGGGCACCAGGCACATACGTGGTGCACATACATACATGCAGACAAACTACTCACGCACATGAAAAAAATGTTAGAAGTTTGTGTAAATCTAGATAAAGACCACATACTTAGTTCTTTTAAATATTTTTTAAAGTATTTACTTATGTGTATGTGGTGGGATGAGGCTGAGTATACACACCACTGCACACATGTCAGAGGACAACTTGCAGGAGTTAGTTCTCTTCTTCACAATTGGTCTGGGTATGGAAAAGGCCATCAGGCTTGGCAGCAGGCACCATTATTACCTGCTGAGCCATCTCTCTGACCACATCTTCCTGGTTCTAAAGGGGCTCAGATGGCTTGTTATGCTTCTAAATGTCCCGAGAGAGCTTAGGGGAAAACACAGACTCACCCACCATGCATAAAAACAATGAAAGCAATGGAGCTGCTTTGGGCTTAGTGGGGAAGAAAGGGGACAGTAAGGGTTACTGCTCTGCTGGCTCCTGCAGATGTCCTGGAGAAGGGGTGGGGTCCCTCCTCTGCTCCAGCAGTGGGTTCCAGGGTGGCGGCATTGGCACATGAGGGTGTCTAGCTGCCAGAGCAGGAGAGACACTGAATCTTTTTATGAGCTAGCTGGGTGTACTCACGGTTAATTGCAAGTGACAAGAAGTTCAGAGTCGGTACTGTCTGTACAAAAGTAACTTGCCAGTCTTCACAATTCAGCTCACTAAAAACAAACTGCTCCCTGGTCCTAGGCCCAGAACACAGTCTAGCTCACTCTCTTGCCTCTAGCAGGTCTTAGCCCCAGATGTCCTTTTCCAAAGGAGCTGGGTCCTGATCACCCCATTTAAAGCTACACTGCCCCGCCACCTTGACCCTGAGCTGGATTCTTTGTTTTCTTCCTGCACCTATTCTTTGTGTTTATTAGCAACAACAGACTCCCCTGTCTGTCTCTCTTGCAGATATGTGCACTGTCTGTCCCTTCCAGCACGCCTCCCGTGAGATGGGGCTCTGTTTATCTCCTCTGTTGCTGTATTCTCCACCCTCAGCAAATCTGCCCAGCACAGGCTTGAATGCTCACATATTTATTGACAGATTTTTAAGCACACTGTTTGCACTGAAGTTCAAGATGGTAATCTTTCTGTTTGACTCAGGACCTGTGAGTGTCAGCCAGTCAAAGAGTGACAGTCTCGAGAACATTTGCCTGAGATGGGCCCCAACTCCTGCAAGCAAGACTCTTTAATTTTTCTTATTCTTAAAACTTTTCCATGGCCTCATCACCAACAATAAAAGTTTATTAATACCTAATCAGTTCTGAGCCATTTTAGAACCCCCCCCCCAAAGAAGTTTTGACATATTTGTTTAAAGCTGATATAGTATCACCTACTTATTCTCAGGAATCGTCCTGGTATTTATAAGAAATTTTCTTCTCATTGCATTAGCCGTCCAAGCCTGAAGAGAAGGGTATTGTAAGATGTTGTCTCCTGGCCCGGACTGGGCTGCTGCCCAGTGACCTCACAGCAGCTATGGCTACTTGAATAAGACCTGAGATTGAGTTTGTCAATCATGGATGGGGGAGGAGCTTGGGAGGTCCTGTTCCTCCCCAAGGAGCCAGTGGTAGTTCACGGCTACAGGAGAGGGGGAGGTGCTTTCTTCAGGGGTGTGGCCCCTGATTAGTTGTCCATGCTCCAGTAAATGACCTCCCACCTGTGCTCACAAAAGCAACCCTGATTAACTCAGGGACATGCACGCACGCACGCACGCACGCACGCACGCACGTGGCTATTCCCCACTACACACTCTCTTATTTTCCTCCTATCACTACCATTACCACTTGATCCCTTCCATTCTCTTTCTAAGAGATTCCATGACATGCGTTTGTTTCCTACAGTGCTTTTGTTCTGTCCCTCCCCTCTGGAAGTTCCATGAGAATAGCTGTTGATTTCTTTCAGGACAATGCATCTGATGCAGAATTCAGGTCTTACACACCATTAGAGCTCAGCAAATGTCACAAAAACACAAATTAATCTTCCCTCAGATGTCTTCACATGAGGTAGGCAGTCTCTGCTACTTAGTTTTTCATCAGCTTGACACAAGCTAAGGTCATCTGTCCAAAGGAAACCTCCATTAAGAAACTGCCTCTATCAGAGTGGCTTGCAGGCAAGGCCCTGGGACATTTTCTTGTTTAATGATTGGTGTGGGGGTACCCAGCCCACTGTGGGCAGTGTCACGCCTGGGAAGCTTGTCCTGGGTTGTATAAGAATAGTGGCTGAAAGTAAGCCTGGAGAGCAAGCCAGTAAGCAGTACCCCTCCATGGCCTCTGTTTCAGTTCCTGCCTACAGATTCCTGCCCCGACTTCCCCTGTGACAGACTGTAAGCTATAAGCTGGAAAAACCCTTTCCTCCTAAGCTGCTTTTGGTCACGGTGTTTAACACAGTCTTGATCACCTTTTTATTGCTACTTTAATATACCATGACCAAGACAACTTATAGAAGAAAGAGTTTATTGGGGGCTTATAGTTTTAGAGGATGAGTCTAGGAACATCATGGTGAGGAGCTCGGCAGCAGGCAGGCAGGCAGTCATGGCATAGCATGGCACTGGTGCAGTAGCTAAGATCTTATATGTCAATAACCACAAGATAGAGAGAGTTAACTGAGAATGATGTGGGCTTTCAAAATCTCAAAGCCCACCCCCAGTGACACACCTCCTCCAACAAGGCCACACCTCCTAATCCCTCCCAAATAGTTCCACCAACTGGGGAATTAAGCATGCAAATATACAAGCCCATGGAGACCATTCTCATTCAAACTGCCACACAGAGCAAGAAGCCAACTAGGAAACCCTCTTACCCCCAATTTCAAGCTAGATAATACTGGCAGAACTAGAAGTCTGATCCAAGCATGGAACTGGAAAATGGCAGTGTCCCAGGTCTGTGTCATTTCCCCATTTCTGTCTTGTAGCTCTAATGTGGGAGAGGAAGATGGACAGAGAACAATTGTGTGGCTCCATTAAGTCTTTGCTGGGTTGTTCCAAGGACCACAGTGGGTTTAGGATTTTATATATCTGCCATGTCACAGGTCTCAGTCCTTCAAAGTTCGGTCTTTGCTGCCCTTCATGTCTCCTTTGATCCCACTGAGGGTCTCTGTTGCTGCTCCATATCTGGGCTCTCAAGGGCTCAGTATGATCCTCTGTTCTAATTCTCTGAACACTGTCTTGTCCTGATGTATTAACTCTCCAGTAACTTGCAAGGCTCAGTACAGAGGCAGAGCTGGGCCATAGCCACCTCTCTGTTCCCATGCTCTCATCAAGGTCTGGCATGCTGGCCAATTGATAAGTGATTTCCAAATTGATGGATGACTGTGCTGGAATGTCTGGCCCTGCCCACATGTTCACTGGCACAAGTTGGCCTCATACTCTCTGACATGGGAAGCAGCATTTTTCCCACATCTATTTCTAAAGTTCTGGAAATCATTTTTCAAGTCCACGATAAAATTGTTTGGTAGTCTATAACTTTTATGGCCATAAGAATTTTTTGTTGTGTATCTATTAAGTCGTTTCTAAAAATACAGTAAGTTGGTCTGAGGGTATCGCTCAGTCATAGAGCATTGGCAGCTTAGGTAAGGAAGGTCCTGGGTGAACACTATATAATGAAATCAATAAATCTTTATCCAGACCTAACATTTGATGATGTAGGGATTAATTTTGGTTTTGCAAACACTTGAAACTATGTTTGCTTGTTTGATTTTTAGGAGTTAAATTCAGAGTGAGTGGTTCATTGTTTACCAAAAACAGTGACCTGCTCTAGGATATTTTGGTTTTGTTTAAATATTACAATTATTGAACATTATACATTCTTATTTAAAAAAAAAAACTTTTTGTTTGTTATTATGTATTTGTGAAGAACAAATGAACCCAGACATGTGTTAGGCTTTGAGGAGGTTCCCATGAGCACAACAGACTGAGGTCTCTGCCCTTGGAGACATATTTCACTCCTTTGCTCACAGGGTAGTCAGAGTTTCTGACCTGCAGGTTTTAGGCTCGCTCTATTTCCCACCACTATCCTTGCTTTTCCTTGTACCTGAACAGGCAGGAGTCTGGCAGATAGATACACAGTTTCCATGGAGAGTTGGCAGGCTTTTACCAAGTTTCCTTGTTTTGTTTCCATCTTCACTGATGCTTGATTGTCTTACTGACCCCTGGCTGGTGCCTGAGGTCCCACAGTCATCCACATTCAAGGCACCAGGATGGTGACTGTGAGAAGTCCCTATGTATCTCCCATGTGCTTACTAAAGCAGGTCTTTAAAGATCCATTCTTATGCAGTCTCTTACTTGGAATGAAGCTGGAGGCCAGAGTTTTTCTCAGAAGAACTAATGACTCAATATGGTTCAACATTTTAAGATTTTTCTAGATTTGGTATCTTCTGTCTAAGGTAGCTGATCACTGGTTATTAGAACAACGGAGTTTATATTCTTAGTCACTGACACCTGCCTCTCCCTTCCACTTGGAATGTTCTTCTGAACACCCATAACCTTAGCTCCCTCAGTTCTACAAGCTTCTGATCCAGTGTTACCTCTATCAAAGATCCATTTATTTAAAAAAATACCCCAGTCACTTTACTTTAGACAGGATCTCATGTAGCCGAATGTGGTCTTAAATCTACTATGTAGCAAAGGATGACTTTGATTTTCCAAAGTTCTGGGATTGTCGGCCTGTGCTACTATGCCTGGTTTATATTTGTCTAAGCCTTCCTTGTCATTTCCTATGAATGTTGCTCGTCAGCAATTTCTCCTCTCAGCAGTGTGAACTTCACTGTGGTACAGATGTTTTCTTCAGCAGTTTATCCTTTTTGTCCTTATAGCAGTGTTTGGCACACAGTAGGCACTTAATAAACAGCTGTCAATTTATTGGGTGTGCCTTTTTGAAGTCATGTAAGGGGAAATTTTTAAACAGTGAGATGACTACAATTCTGTGGCAGAACAAGTACCCACTTTCTGCCCATTTCCTTCCAAGAATTACATTACATATACTGATATGAAGATGCATACACACACACACACACACACACACACACACACACACTCCTATGATTGCCATGCTAAACATCTGATGGAAAGAGTAGACAGCATGCAGGAGCCCATGGGATGAAAGCGGAGAGTTTAAAACTCTAAGACATAGTCAAAGGGCAGTACTAGAAACCAGACTTGAATAAAGCTGTTGACAGATTCCCCAGTCTGTACCTGGCCAGGAAAGAACCATGGAGCCTGGGGACACATCCAAACTGAAGTACAAAGGAATAAAAAATAGAGAACTAAGCAGAATGTTTAAGAAATGGAGAAATTATAGAAGACTTATACACATACTAGGAATACCAAACAGAGAGAGAGAGAGAGGGAAAAGAACGAAGAGTTAAAGATTAAGATTACATGAATAATAAAGTAAAGCCCTACCTAGTATGTAGTTGGCTCATAATGGATCATTAACAAATACTACTGCTGTCAGCAGCAGCATCACCCCCATCACCCCCATCATCACCATCATCACCATCATCACCATCACCACCATCACCACCATCAACTGACAGTCTGGAAAACTAGGGAAGAGAAAGAGGCAATCCTTTAAAGAAAGCATAGTCTCAAGAGTGTTCTTTCACCATCTCCTTCCTGTTTTCCGTTTGCTTTTCTTTCTTCTCTTTCTTCTCAGGTTCTCACTTTTCAGTCCAGGATGAACCATGCTTTAGTTTTTATGCCTCAGCTTCCCTGATGTTAAAATTTTTAGAAATGTCATCATGTTTGATTCTTGTCTTTTTTCTTGAAATGGCCCCAAAGCAAAGTGGTCAAAATACATAACTTGAGGAAGAGGAAAAGGAGGAGGAGGAGGAGGAGGAGGAGGAGGAGGAGGAGGAAGAAGAGGAAGTAGGGTGGGAAGAGTTTGGTGGGTGCTCCACACAGGATTCCAAGTTTTACAGTAATACTGCTCTTACAGGATTGGTAAGGATAAAGAATAAGCCACGGTGATTTCCACATTACACTGGGCCCCAGAACCTCCTGTGTATTCTTCTCTGGGCTCCAACTCAGACAATTTGATTCTGACCACCCACTGGGACAGGAGTGAGGGCTGAGGACTCTGCCTCTTTACAGCTATCCCACCTGTCTCTGATTGAAGTAACTCCCAGGTTGCACTTAACTTACACAAACTATCATTGGGCTGGTCCGTTCCTGACCCGAAACTTATTCAACAAGTGATTTTCAAGGAGGCAGTAGCCAGCTGATCTGCACAGGGGAGGGGACAGGGCTGAGGACACAGGAGATGGACTAGGAACAAGAGCACAGGGAGAGGGTGTGGGGTCTGCAGGAGATGGACATCCTGAAAGGATCCTCTGACAAAAAGACCCAGTTTAGAAAGCACATAGTCTGGGGGGAGGGGCCACCCGTAGACTTTCCCATCAGGTCTCAAGAATCAGGTTTAGAAGCTGAGTGAGCAAGTGTGTGCTCTGCAGAGTCAGCTTGGATACAATTTGTCTCTCGTAAGTTTTGTGCTATACACTTGATGCCTCTGCAGTGGTGTTGAGGTTATAGACCCTTTACAAGGTAGAGCCTAGTCCACATACTTAATTAGTTCATGAGACAATGACCTAATGCTGACTTTGTCCAGTGAGTTAACTTTCATAAAAACAATGTAAGTGAGGCTATCCTTTGCACTCAGCCCCTGGTGTGCGTGTGGTCGTGTAGTGTGCCACTAGATCTCCTTCTGTTTTTCCATGTTGTGACACGGCCTGAAGGACCCGTACTTGCTCAAACAGAAGCTGAAAGGTATGTCCTCAGCCTTCAAGACCGTGAGGGAAGCAAACCTCTTTCCTTTATGTAGAAACCATCCACAGATATTTTCTTATAGCAGTGAAGAACAGATTGATACATCCCGCAAATTCAGCCAAGACGAAAGAGAAGCAGGGCACTATTTAGAAAAGATAGTCACAGGTCTATAGTGGCAAAAAAGGTCAGTGCTTAAAATGCTCATCATTTGAAAGAAGTCCTAGGACCCAGTGCCTCCTTCCACTGCCTCTCTTAGAGCCGCATCTTCCACAGAGGTGTGCCTACATACGGTTCCCTGCTCCTTCATATCCGTCCACTTTTCGGTTCCCATCAGCCTAGATTTAACCCTAGTGACAGCTAATATTGACCGTAAATTTAACAGGTTCTAGAATCACCTAGGAGGCAAACATCCAGACATGTTTATGAGAGAATTTCTAGACTGGGTTAATGTTGCGGGAAATATTTTTTTAAAAAATGGTTCTGACACATTCCTGCTCTACACGCACCAGCAGGCCACAACACTATGCCCCGGCAGGGTCCTGTCGGCTCTGTCCTATGTTCCAGTAACCAAACTGAATCACCAACCTTATGGTTAGATATCACAATACCCAGTAACCCAGTAAAATCAAGACTCTTACTGCTTATAGATAACCAATCAGATTTATACATTAATAAATTCTCAATACACAAGATGCCAATACAATAATTTCAGAACCAATTGATAATAATAAAAGCTGCCCACCTAGATTAGACAAATTATCCCAATATTCTAACCTTTATGATATCATAAGCACCTGTGGTTAAAGCCATGCTGGTTCACGTCGGCCTCCATCTTGGCCTTATACTCCTCCTCCTCTCAAGAGGCTCTCTGTCTCTGCAACTCTTAGCTCCGCCTCCCTTTTCCCTGCCCAATCACAGGCCTCCTGCTACCCTAATGTAATTGGACAAGGAAAATCCTACAACAGGTTAAGAGAGGTGGGATAACCTACCCTACCTATGGGCAGCCCATCCCACAGGCTGATATTAGCATCTATCCCCTTCTCTCTTGGCTCCTGACTATGGAAGCAATGCGACCAGCTACTTCAAGTTTCTGCTACCATTGTTGATGACAACACCAAGTCATGATGGCAATCCAGCATGGACTCTTTACCTGTGAGTCAACATGCTTTTTTTTTGACATAACAGGGAGAAAAGGAATGAATGCAGCCCCATTATTCTCCCCAGGTGGATCTTCAGGGACACCCCTGTACCCCATTGTTGGCGGACACATCCTTGTCTACTGACATATCCTTCAAAGTCACAGAGAACTGACCACACCCTGTGTTCTTACTCATTCTCCAGTAAGGTCTCCCAGGTTTTGTCTATTTTTAATTCCTCTACCTATGCCCTTATGTACTTCTCCCTTCTCCTTGCCCAATAGATCCCAGTGATTTAAACCTGGTATTATAGGTGTGTGAAGTCATATGATTTTGCAGAATACATGGCAGTATCCCTGGCTTCAAGTAACACCCACACTTCAGTAGCCATGACAGTCTAAATGTTCCCAGTTATGGTCAGTTGTCCTCTAGGGAACAGATTTGTCCTCACTGAGACTCTCTGAATGCCATATTTCTTCAAGCTCAGTTCCGTGAGTCGCTGCTCTGCTTCCATTGGGCCAAGTTCTATCCTGCTCTGGGTTTGGGAACACAAACCCTGACTATGACTAACGGAGTAATAATTAGTCATTTCAAAGCCACACTCTGAGTGAGAAGGCAAATTAATCTAATTTGGCTCTTTTTTGGGGGGAGAGAGAGGGCGAGGAACTTTTTGACAATTGTTCCCTCAAATTCTCTCACTCACTGATGGATTTGCAACCACTCTTGCCAGAAGTTCCATTAACTTGTTGCCTGGATATTGGCTGGGTCTTCCTGGGTCGGATTCAGCTCACGTGCCAGTCAGCTCAGACCACAGTGCCACTCTGAAACACTCTGGGCCTTTTAGGTGCCCAACTCACTCAACTGGAGAATCCCGAGGACTGTGTAACTCAGTTTACAGTGCTGGAGAGTAGCTCTGGCTTGTAGGCATGCCAGGCCAATGAATGCTTCGCCACAGAGGGGCATCCCCAACCCCGGACAGCCTTCTCCAATATTGCACCTGCAGTCCATCTCAGGAAACACAGCAGGCAAGAGATAGCAAAAGTGCCCAGACATGCCAACAACTTTTAATTTATGCGTAGAACATTGTTTGCAGGCTTATAAAATGCTCATTTCCAGACTACTGGAATCATGGCAGCATGTACTGAACACCTACTTGTACTAAATGCCATCTTATATTCCCTGTCTACTTTAATCCTAATTTTCACAAGCAAATCTATAAGAAAAGTGTGGTGAACACTTTACTGATGATAGAATAGATTCAGCGAGGTTGTTTATTTGCCCAAGCTCATAAGCAGGAATTCCCCATCATGGTGCATTCTTCCCTGGAGTGTTTTGTAGGCAGACAAAGCTTGGGTCTAGTTGCTGTGTATTCAGGAGGAAATAGCACATCAAGAATAGTAATGTAGCTAGTTCCTTTTGTTTTCTTCTGTTCTTGTTTTGATACTGGGTCTTGAGCCCCGACTGACCTAGAACTTTGTAGAAAGCCATGCTGTCTCAAACTTTGTCTTCCTGTCCCAGCTTCCCTAGTATTGGGATTGAAGGTGTATGTTGTTATACTCAGCAAAGATGCTTCTTTTGAAGCTTCTGGATAATAATCAAATAGAAGTCCATGGTAGGGAGAAGATCTGGGTGAGGGGCACTATCGTATATGCCTCTCCCTGCTCAAGCTGCCCCCAACCTACACTGTCTGTCAGTGACTTCTAGATCCTGGCTCTTGACCTTCCAACCAAATACATAGAGCAGACTCAGCCAGGGACTGGAGACTGTGCTGTGGCCCCTTAGTAGGAAGTGAGCTGGTGGAAGTGTGGGAAGCCATGGATGAGACACAGAAGGAAGGATGTACAGAGCAGGGAGAGACACAGCAGTGTATCAAAGATTTGACCTGCCCATTGTTTCCATTGAAGCATGCTGGAAGTCAAAAATGAACCTTCCATGATATGCACACGGCATGTAGGCTGCCTGCCCCAGCAGAAGTTATTATCTCATCAATATGTCTGACATTCAGTGGCACTGAGACATTCTGAGAGTCAAGAACTACAGCATCTTGGGTCTTAGATGTCAATCCACTCAACTGGTAGAAATTATATAGCACTACACGGAGACTATAGCAGTGGGGTGCCATTTTGTGTGGAATCTGGGTGGCAGGTACATCTCCTTCATGTTGTATCTTTGGGAGCACATAGAGGAACATCCACCATGTGTTAGTCATGACCTGAGGAACACAATATATACAGAGCCCCTGACCTGCTTCTTTGTGTCACGGATTTGTGACTTTGGTCTTTTAAAGTAGGTTTTAAAAGTAGTAGTCTGGCTGGGCAGTGGTGGTGCACGCCTTTAATCCCAGAACTTGGGAGGCAGAGGCAGGCGGATTTCTGAGTTTGAGGCCAGCCTGGTCTACAGAGTGAGTTCCAGGACAGCCAGGGCTATACAGAGAAACCCTGTTTCAAAAAAAAAAAAGTAGTAGTCTGCTTAAACTAACGTTTTATTAGTATGAATTATATATATAATGTTATGTTAGTATGTCTTAGTATACATTATTAATATAGTAATGGATTTCAATATGACACTTTCATACATGTACATAATGTATTCCGGTTACATTCACCCCTTACCCTCTCATTTCTTCCTCCCAGTCTTCCTGACCCTCTTCTTCCTCCCAGCTAGCTTCTCCTTGGCACTCAACCACCAAGCTAAATCCCCAACTTCTAGCTTCTACTGTCTCTTTTCTTCCTTTGTTTTTGGTTACCCAGGAAGTTTCACTAGGGTTGTTTGTGGGAAGTTGAGGGAGGGCTTATATACAGGAGTGTGGACACCTTACCAGTGGCTATGCTGTTGATAAAGAATCTTTCTCTCCCCTATCAACCGTTCAGGTTTGTAACTCTTCAGGGAGAGGTGGGGGCCCTGTGAACTCTTCCTTCCATGACTGAATGTTGATGGGACATAGCTTATGCAGGTCATCATAGCTGTTGTGAGCTCAAGAGTGCTCTAGCCATGTCATGCCCAGAAGCCCAAATCTCGGGCTTCTTCCCTCCCCATTAGTCTAGCTATTAAAACAGTAAATGCACATTATAAAGCCATGAGGACATTTATGAAATTTACACTTGTCATTCTATGGATGCTACTATTACTGGTCATGTAGACTTTTGGTTTGGTTTGGTGTTTACATGTCTTGCTAATGCAAACAACAGTGTAGGCAGGCACTCTGCCAACTGAGCTCCATCCCAGCCCCTTTAACTGTTTTTAGTGGCATTGCCCAGATTGGTCTTCCTGTACTCCTCCTTTCTTCCTTCCCCACTCTTGCCAGTCTTCTGTCTTTTAAGAAGCAGAATTCTGGACAGACAATTTTTTGTGGTAGCACAAAATAGTTCACTAAACATTCCCATAGTGAGGTGTGACTCAAGATTATTTCTGGTTTTTCAGTAGAATAAACTCTAAAAACAAATTTGGTCAGTCTCAGTCCATTCCCACTGGTTTAACAATATCATTATGTGTCCTGAGTGGGAAGCTTCATCATCAGGTGGGCATCATGGTACACTTGATGCATGTGACATCACTAGGTGATGTAATCTTATAGGACCACCATGCTATATGATATCTGCTGTTGACTGAACAGTGGAGATGCCATGTGCAGCTGTTCCACAGGCTGAGTAATTTACACATAATAACTGTTGCTCTCTCACATGTTTGGAGGCTGGAAAGCATGAGACTTGAGTGCTAGTGGGCTCAGTGTCTGTGGTCTGTTTCTAAGATGGTGCCTGGCTGGTATGTCTTCCAGAGAGGATGGACACTTCCAGAGAGGAATGGCAGATAAGGTGAGTGGAATCCCTTGGAGCTGTTGTCTAGGCCTAGGTCCCAGCCACCTGTGGGACTTCACCTCCTGAAGGGCCCACCATCTAATGCAATCACACGGGTGCTTACTTGAGCCATTGATTCTGAGGTACACTCTAACATATCAAGCAGAACTGCTTTCTTACATTTTAGAGTCATTATTAAACTGGTTACCCAGAAGTGAAATTGCTGCATGTAGGGTTATAAAGGTGCTTAAGATTTTCAATAATTTTGTAAGCTGGTATTTCAAAGAGTTGGTGGATGAACACTTGTAACTGGATAAAATTAAGCTAAGTAATAAAGGCTTGTGTGTTTACTCTCATAGAACAGTTGAAAATATCCCAGTGTCTACCTGTGCTGGCATTTTCCTTATTAGGATCAAGCCATACTACCTGTGTAAGCTGAGATGGGTTGGAGTCTCAAGGACACCTCTGTGGCACTGTCCAGGTTCTAGGTCACTTAACTGTCTTCACTGACTCACTTACAGCAAACCCAGGAATGATCCACGCTGCTAGGATTCCACAAGAGATGCTGAAGCATCATCAAGCACTGCCTTCTTACTCCCCAACATATGAAGTCCCTCAGTTTGAGGCCTTGTTCTTTTTCATGAAGGGAGAGAAGATGGAGGCTCCAGCGCCTGAGTCCTTTAGCTCGACATTGCTGGTCATTGCTTCAGGCATTTTTCCCCTTGTCGGGTGTCATAGCAGGATCCTGTCTCCATGAGAACACTACCACACTAAGCACTTTCACACCCTGTCTCATTTATCCAAGCAGGGTGACTGTTTCTCTGAATCTGATTTCCTGCAAACTGTATACATTACTCATTTATTGTTAATGAGTGTGTTAAGTAAAGCAAGTTCACAGTAGGTTTTCCATTTTCCTGATGCATTTTCATACTCCCATTAATAGAGAAATATATATCCAACCTCATTCAAAAAGAATTTAAGAGAACTCATACCTGGTTTGATCTAAAATTAATACTCATAAAATAGACCTTTAAAATGATCATTCTAGGGAGACTCCAGGGTCTTCAATTGGAGAAGTCAGGGAGCTTGGGAGAGTTATAGTTAGTAAAGAAAATATTACAAATAATTTTTCAAGCCTAAACCAAACAAATGACCAGGTATTTTATATACTATAACTAGTCAAGGGCCCCTAATAATGTCATTTAAAAGTCATTTAAAAAGTTGAAGCCATTGAGGTCCCTCAAAGAGAGAAAATCTGTTTTGAAGAAAGCTTTGGCCCTTTAGTTAATAGAGAAAGCCATATCTTTTTTTAGCTAACCAATTTATTTTTTATTTTTATTATTTAAAACAATTTTTAAATTTAAATATATTTTGATCATTTTCTTCCAGATCCTCTCCCTCAGACATCCAAACCCAAAAAGTAACCCCAATACAACAACAAAAGCCACAAACCTAGAAAACAAAACACTGCCCCTCAAACCCACCAAACTATAACAAAATAAAAGCATACACACACAAACACACACACACACACACGCCCACACACACCCATGGAGTCCATTATATGTTGGTCAACTACTCCTGAACATGAGGCCTGTCTTGGAGTGGTTCATATATCCAGTGTCATTCCATTGGAGAAGACTGCTTTTTCTTCTCCCAGCAGGTATAAACAGCCATTCAATTGTTAACCTTTATCCTAGTGACTAGGTATTCATTCATTCATTCATTCATTCATACAGTTTTTCAATAAAACATAGATATAATAAGTAAAAAACTGTCACACTGAAGTTGGATAGGACAAATCAATAGAAGGAAAGGAGCCCAAGAAAATGAACAAGAATCAGATACCCACTTGTTTGCACACTCAAGGACCCCATAAAAATACTAAACTGGAAACCATACTGTATATGCAGAGGACCTGGTGCAGATCTGTGTGGGCTCTGTAGTTCCTGTATATAAGCTTTCCTTACATGGATTTAGAAGGCCTTGTGTTCTTGGTGTCTGGCTTTCTCCCTGGCTCACATATGTGTCTCATCTCTTCCGTGGGGTTCCCTGAGCTCTGATGGAAGCCTCCATTTAGGGCTGAGTGTTCCAAGGTCTCTCACTCTACATAATTTCTGGCTTTGGGTCTCTGTATCTGTTCCCATCTGCTGGAGGGGGGAGCTTCTCTGATGGTGGCTGAGCAAGGCACTGATCTAGCAGTAATAGCAGAATATTATTAGGAATCATCGCTATGTTTTGGGGATTTTTTTCTTTGTTTGTTTTTGTTTGTTTGTTTGTTTTGTTTTGTTTCTTTCTTTATTTTGTAGACCAGTGTTATTTGGTTTACCGTATGTCCATGGGCTATCTAGGTCTTGGTTCCTGGTCACTCAGGCAGTGTCAGATATGGTTTCCATCCTGTGGAGTGAGCCTTAAGTCAAATCAGTTATTGGTTGGTTACTCCCACAAACTGTGTGCCACTATTGCCCTAGCATATTTGCAGACAGGATACTATTGTTGATAAAGGGTTTGTGGCTCACTTGGTGTTTATTATTCTCTTTTGGTAGTGTACAGAGTACCTTCCTGTACCAAATATAGGGGGTGACATAGGGGGTGGAGGCTCTATGTAGGCACGCACTAGCTTGATATCTCCACGTTCAATGAGTTGCATGGGTATTGTCTTCACCAATTAGACCTCAGTGTCCATCTGTAGAGAGAGCAATCTATAGCCTTGAGAACACCCTGGGTTTTTTGGAGGTATTCCAGTGGAACCCTTTTGGCCAAAAATTCAATTAGATGTTACACAATCCCAATACCGGAAGCTTTGTTTGATGACAAGAGATGTCCAGTTAGCACTCTGTCTCCCTTATTATTTGGCAACCATTTAGATTGCCTTCATATGTGTGTATATTTTAGGAAGTTTCTGCAGTCTCAATAATACCCCTCAGATGCCCCTCCATTTTAGCTGCCTCTCCCCATAGCCCTCCTGCAATCCCCTCCCCCTCCTGACTTGATCCTTCCATTCCATCCCACCCACCCACCCCTAAGTATCTATTCTATTTTCCTTTCCTAACTAACAACGTCCATCTGTTTCCTTTGCTCTCTTACCAACCCTCTGGGGTTCTGTGGATTGTGGATTATAGCTTAGCTATCGTTGACTTAACTGTTCCCACGCTTAGGCAGATACATACCATAGTTGCCTTCTGGGCCTAAGATAACTAACTTAAGATGATTTTTTCTAGTTCCATCCATTTTCCTGCAAATTTCATTCTATCTATCTGTCTATCTATCTATCTATCTATCTATCTATCTATCTATCTCTGTGGCTGAGTTATATCCCACTGTGTAAGTGTACATTTCTTCATCCAGTCTTCTGTTGAGGGGCATCTAGGTTGTTTCTGGCTATTATGAGTAGGGCAGCAATGAACGTATCCTCATGATAGAGTGAAGATATATCCTTTGGGTATAGTCCCAAGAGTGGTAGAGCTGGATCTTGAGGTAGATTGATTCCCATCTTCCTGGGGAACTGCCACATGGATTTCCATAGTGGCTGGAGTTGCACTCTCACCAGCAATGTCTGAGTGAGAACCATATCTTATCTTTTTAATTAAGATCATTGATTCCCAACTGAGCATTAACTAAAAGATTTTTCAATTATCTTAACTATCAATATTTTTGTTTAGCAAACTGTGAGTAAAGCTTCTTTTCTCTTCGGGCTTCCTCAAAGGTGGACTGAGTTCTTACGAAAGCTTCGGAGAGCACAGTGATACTTAAATCACGAATAGATTCCTCCTCTTACATGAGCCCCACCCCCACCCTCACACAGAATGCGATCGAGGCAGGGCTAGGTTCTGATTCCGATTTTGCAGAGCAATTCTTAAGGAGTTCTCAGGGATTAGGCTCTACAGTAAAACAAGACCCAGCTGAGAGATCAATGTTTGCTCTGGGGAACCAATGGGTACATTAGGCTTACTTATAGAGCACTAGATGAGGAGTTGCAGGCAGGAGCATGGGTAGACTTACAGCAGCACATTACACACTATAAAGTCTGTACTCAGCATGAACTATGACTCCTTTTGGTCTCATGGAAGCAGCCCTGTGCCTTCGATCTTCCATGCCTATATCCCCAGCCTTCCCTAAGACCACATGCATTTGAGGAAGAATTACACGCAGCTTGTTTGAAGGAATGGTGGACTACTCATAGAACTTCCCCCAGCCCTCCTATAAAGCCCATCTATGCTGATCTGCTGCATGTGAGCATTGCTAATCTGATAAAGATGGTGGCAGTTTGACTCAAACAATAGTCCATACAACACCCACAGCAGCTGAATGACTTGCCAGTCACCAATCAGAAAGTAACAGGGCTGCTTAACACCTACTGCAGACATATTTCAAAGGGATATTCTGCCCTCACAATTATTTGCAAAGCTGGCCACATAGATGGAAGATCTTCACCCACACTCTGTTTACATTTCAGCTATTACAAAAGTTATTGGATGCATCTGGTAGCTGAGGGTCTTGAAGAACATGTACTTTCTGAGGATGGATGCAATTTATCAAGGAAGTATTTTTAGACTCCCTGTGTTTTCGTTCTTGTTAGATCTTTGTCATGTATTGATCAGATCCATGAGTCAGAAACTATTTATAACAAGCAGCTCACTTTTATTGAATGCTTTGTTTGTTATATTTTATTGATCATTTGTCTAATTGATTAACTTATCCTCTGTTTGGTTCTAAGAAGATTTTTTGGTCAGGGATTCTGAACAAATTTTTAATTAAGGGTGGGGTTAGCAATATCCTAGAGCAGGGTTACATTAGTTAGGGCTTACTGCCAATGTGTGGGTCAAAATGGTAAGATATGATACAGTGCATAGAGATGCACAAAGTATAGATGGCCAGAGTACCTCTGTTGGAGGTGAGCCACCCTTCAGATATCTATTTCCACCCCTCAGGTCTGCAGGAAGCCATTCCTGCTCTCAAACAGAAATAAGATCTACTTTGTCATAACCATCAATCCCGATGTCTTACAGTGTCCAAGAAACTCTTGAGAATGGACAGGAGCCACTCATTTCCACAGCAGAAATGGGCTATAGCATTTAGAGATAATGTGGGAAATTTCTCATCTAGTGATATCAGTTATTGTTACAGTGAACAAAGAAGAGAAAGGGCTGGAGGGAGGGGATGGACTGAGTTTAAGACATACATCCCACTTCTGAGGAACTGGCAACCTGGTGTGGGAATCAGGGTTGGCTGCAGAGAGAAACGGGTAAATTAACAAAATCCTAAGCTGTGGTCTGATAAGAGCATATTAAAAATATTCAGGATATGCTGAGAGAACAGTTTCTGGAGGAAGATGACTCTGAGGTCTCTTGATGGATATAACACTTGGGCTAAGTTGTAAAGGAGTTAATTTGGAAACCTGTCACAAAAGATCTCTGTGCTGGTTAGTTTCTTGTCAACTTGACCCAAGCTAAAGTCATCTGGAAAGAGGGGATGCCAATTTAGAAAATACCTCCATCAGATTGGCCTGGGGGCAAGTCTATGAGACAGTTTCTTGATTCATGTTTGAAGTGGGAGGATCCAGCCCACTATGGACATTGCTGTTCTTAGGCTGGTGGTCCTGGATTGTATAAGAAAGCAAGCAGAGCAAAGTAGTAAGCAGCATTCCTCCATGGTCTCTGCTTCAGTTCTTGTCTCCAGGATCCTTCCCTGCTTGAGTTTCTGCCTTGCATTACCTCAGTGATAGGCTGTGATTGAGACATGTCAGCCAAACAAACCCATTCCTCTCCAAGTTTCTTTTGGTCATGATGTTTAACACAACAATTGAAAGCTAGGACAGCCTCTGATGGAGAGGGGACAATATCTACAAAGGTCCCCAAGGCAAAGGCAGAGCTAGTAGACCAGCCCCATTCGAGGGACTGGAGGGTTTTAAAAGGGTAAAAGACAAGACAAAGGAAACAAATCAGTTCTGAGGAACCTGGAGACAGCAGTCTGTCTGAGCATGCCTGCAAGCCAGTCACAGCAGAACAGTTCAGCAGTGGTCACAAGAAGAGATCATGAAGTGGGGTGGAGGAGAAATACATCAGTCCCAGGAGTTCCCAAGTTTCTGCTGTGACTGAGGAGTCTGAAAGAGGAGTCATTTATAAAGGAGAAAGAAGAACTCCACCAAAGATATGAAAAATTCAAGGTCCCTTTTGTCACTCAGGTAGCCGAGAGGAACCTCAACATTGATATCTTCTGCATAGATTCTGACAGTCCTGGTTTAAATTCTGATTCATCCACTTAGGCAGTTCAGGGCCATGGGCAAGTCATTCAACCTGTTTAGGCCTCAGAGTCCCATCCTCATTCAGAAAGTGGAATCATGGTAATAGTACTTCTCTACATAGTAGTAGACATTTTTAGTTTACATCTATTTCTTTTGTGGGTCTGTGTAGAGGTGGATGGGGAGATAGAGACCAGAAGACAATCTTGGGTGCCATTATTCAGACTCAGTCCTTCTCCTCTTCCTCCACCTTCTTCTTTGAGACAGGGTCTCTCATTGGTCTGGAAATCACCAAGGAGGTTAGGCTGGCTGGCCAGCAAGTCCCAGAAATCTGTATGTCTCTGTCTCCCCAGCACTGGAATTATAAGCACATACCACTGCACACATTTTTAAAAATAGGTTCTGAGGGATTGAACTCAGGTCCTCATGTTTGCTGTCACTTTACTGAGCTGTCCAGTTTACACTCATATTTGTGCATATACATTCCTCTCTGTGTGTGTGTGTGTGTGTGTGTGTGTGTGTGTGTATGTCTGTGTGTCTGTGTGTGTGTTTAAAACAGCTCCTAAGCAAGAATGTAATGATAAACTATTCATAGTTATTATCATCTTGTATTGCAAGGCTCAGAGAGGGACGTGCATTGCTACAGTCAAAGTAGAATAAGATCTCTGTAACCCCATGTTAAACTACAAATTTCATCAAGACCTTTATCCAAGCTTTTTCTTAACCAGGAGTTTAGCAATGACTTTGGTATTCTTTCTTCATCTCCTGTGATGGCAGGGTTCTGAACTTATGAGTGTGCCTTTCTCTCTCATCTATACTGTGCTTGTCTTAGTTACTTCTGCTCCTATAATTGCTGCCTTAGCTCTAAGCATCTCATCCTGATCACAGTGTTCCAAATGGAGGAATTAGCATAATGGAGGTAGGAGACAGTGCTCTCCCCAAGCCTCCTTTGTCAAACAAGAAAACCTCAGAACTTCCTTAGCTAATTTACTCTTACATCTCAGTGGCCAGAACTGGGTCACATAGTTACCTGTAGCTCCAGGATGGAGGGCAGGAGAGTCAAAGCTCTTTGGGTCATAGTTTAAGCTCACTAGACATTTTAAACCCTAAACAAAAGGTCCTTCTGAAACATGAGTGAAAGATATGGAAACTAAGAGGCCATGGAAGGAAAGAGAATCTTCATTCCAAGATCTAGAGCAATCCCATTGGCTGAGAGTTCTAGGTTCAACATAAACAAACCACAGCTACCTGCAGAGACAATCTCCTTTTCCTAAAGGCATCTCAAACATAAGTGTTAAGAATAAGTAAGACCAAGATGACTGCTCTGAGACAGTGTCTTCTGGACAGGACAAGGCTGTTGCATCCAGGACCTCTCAACAATATGGCCACCTGCCTAAGATCTGCAAAGACCACACCGGTCTACATGCCAACAAAGATGGATGGAAATTCCACAAAGGCCAACCCCTTGACAAAAAGTCAGTGACTGTTGAGGAAAGGAGAATGGTTTTCCTCAGGGACTAACCCCCAATCCTAAGTGGTCATCCCTAAACACATGTCCATACAGGTGACACTAACTGGACTCATTAAGTTGTATATGTAGCAGCCATAATGATAGAGGAAGAGCTATGAGTTCAAGAGGAGGGGGTAGTAGAGATAGGGGAAGAGTTGGAGTGGGGAGAGGGAGGAATACAAATGGAGTAAATTCAGCATTCATGCATGAAACCCTCAAAAGTCATAAATCCAAAACAGACACGAAGGAACTGTGCTTACTTAGGGCCAGAAAGCATAACCTCTGGGTTTAACCCCATATGTTGTCTCTCGTCTTTAAGTCTGACAATGCACCTTCCAAAATCACTTGCAATTTCACATACAAAACCAAAATTCTTATGGGAAATAAGTGAAGGAACTCATATATTTTTACTTAATTTGTAGACTTTGCTTAATATTTGAACTTGGTTCCCAATTATATCCTACAATCAACATAACTTCAAAATCCACAAAGTCTCACTGAGAGCTATTTTAAGATATTTATGAGGTAGGTCTCTCTGTTAGAAGCTCACACTCCACACTCAGTGTCTTTGGTATCTTAAGGGGATCTCTCTTTTTCTCTCCCAATGCCCCGGCTGACAGTTAAATCATGTACTATCATCTCTAGATCAACTTAATGAACTAACTTGGCTCCACTCTGACTTGTCCTAAAATTCCTCTGTGTGGTGTCATGGAGGAGGCCTAACTTGAGTGAAGATCCCCTTGGAGAGGTTTTCTTGTGCTAAAGTTAGGATGCCTTCCTGCTGTTATGTACCCTTAAAGCAAGGCAACAGGAGGAAAGCTCTCTTAGGGGGAGGCATTTATAGCAAGAAGAGGATGAGGTAAAGCCCAGGACCTGTGGCATCTGTAACTTACACAAGAAAAAGGTCTCAGATGTCAAGGAAACAGGAAAAGGGGGTACAAGGTCCCCGAGGGAACCCCAGGAAGAGGGGCTGGGAAAGCATGTCTGCAGGAATCCATATGGCAGAGCTTTGGGCAGGGTGAGACTGTAAAGCACTATCAAATTTGGCAGTGAGGAGAGACCTTGCTGGAGCCAATTCCATGAAGCCCAGGGCTGAGAAGGTAGCAGCGACCTCTGTTCCATGCTTGGAAGGACTATGATTTAATCCAGAAATTCTTTTGGTTTGGCACTGTGTGTCAACATTTCAAATGCTCGTACCCTTTAATTCTGAAATTTCACAACCAGGAATTAATCCAATCTGCAGATTTGGACACGTGGAGACTGATGTAGGTACAAGGGTACTGATTGCAGCCCTGTTTATTACGGCAGACACCAAGGAAGGCATTCATCTAAAAGCCTATCATCCAAGATTAATTAAAACAAACCACAGCACAGCTTGGCCACAGAATGCCAGGCACAGAGATAAGAGCTCAGTTCCAACAGTCAGGGTTTGAGTTCTGCCTGGCCGTTTACCAACTGTTAATCTCAGTTCTAGGAAACATTCTGAAACTTAAGTTTCCTTGGTTGTAAAGGGAGCCTTTGTGTGGTCACCATGGAGTTTCAGTGAAGACTAAGGAAATTGATGGAAGAAAATAGTGTGTCTGGCCCGTATTGTTAGATGGTAACTCAGAAAGACCAAGTAGCTGTGTGTATATGGAAATAGCAAACTATTCGCAACATATTAAGAGGAATAAATCAAGTTACAGCAGGGCAATATGATAGAATTCAGTTTTACATCTAGCTTTCTCTGGAAGGTGAAATCCTGAGTATAATTCACTTTCTAGACATGTCTGAGGAGGAGAGGCAGCACAAGAGGAGAGGCACCATTTTTGGTTTTGTTCTGCTCTATATGTCATTACACTTGGCAGACTGCAGGAAGACCATAAATAGTTGTTGAGTGAGTGAATGACAAACGGAAAGTTGTGTTTAGCAGGAAGTTTCAGAGCTGGTGAGTTACAAGCTGCAGTGGTTGTGAAGCCTGAGGCACCTCAGGCAAGGTGTTAAAAATGTCACAGAGGTGGGGTGACATCTGTCATCAGAGAGGGTCTGCAGTCTACTGAGATGTGGGCAGTGTGAGAGGAAGAGGGATCGACACAATGCCCTGGGATCCAGTCTCTGACTCCTCAAGACTCTCCAGACAAACAGATTCTGAAGGCAAAACCTTAATGTGTTAGTACTGGGGGTGGGGGTGAGGGTGTTGTTGGGTCATTTGCATATCAGAAAACAATGTAGCTCTCATCTCAATAGGAATAAGGGAGACTTTATTTTTGAGCTAAATATGAGTGACCATGGGCCAGGAACATGGAATCAGAACTTCCCTGAATGACAAGTTCCAGTGTAAAAAATGATATCATGAAGTTTATATAGTTACAGAACGAAAGAAAGTTATAAGTCATAATAATGGTATTTTCTAAATACCTTGGTGGGGTTCAACAGATAGACAGATGTCTTACTTAACTTTCTATTGCTATGATAAAATACCCACAACCAAGGCAACTTATGAAAGAAAGTGTTTAATTTAGCTTTTGGTTTCAAAGGGTTAGTGTCCATGGTGGCAGAGCCAAGGAACAGCTGAGAGCTCACATCTTGATCCACAATTGCAAGGGGGGGGGTGTGTGTGTCCTGGGAATCACAGTAGTCTTTTGAAACCTTTAAGCCCCACCCCCTAACAAGGCCACATCTCCTAATCCTTCCCAAGCAGTTCTATTAACTGGGGACCAAGCATTCAAACATATAAGCTTATGGGGGCCCTTCTCATTCAGTGCACCACAGCAGGTTTGCCTACCATCTCCCTTAACTCAGTTCTGAAGGAGCATCACTGGGAAACCTTTGCTGTAGGGTTTTAATATTATCTGATGACATTCTTAGCTTTGGGGTTGGTGGAAGCTAATGGTCTTTTAAGTTAATATATTCCAAAAAGTTTTGCTTAGCATACAGACGGGGATAATCAGTGGCTGTAAAGGGGTGGGTAGCTCAAGGCTATTTTGGCACTGAATTTGCAACATTCTAACATTCTACAGGCACAAAGTTTTAATCAGTCAATCAACCTTGCAGAATCTGTGTGGCTTATTATTCTGGGAACTTCAGTTCACAAAGCTAAAACTAAAACCCAGAAAGGGCAGGTGAATTACCCGAACTGCCACTGGGCTTGGAATATACCACCCATACCTCTGCCTGCTAATACCTGCTCTAGTGCTAGCTAGCTCTGCTTTCAAAGACAATGGATATTTCTGGCATGAATGAAGTTGTTTTGAGAGGACAGTCATTTGTTCCCTAAGAAACTAGGTTCCCTCAAGTACAATGCAATGGCTCACATCTCCAAAGTTCACTGACCCACCATCACCTTTTCTTTGTAAAGAACAAAGGGATGAGACCCATAATTAATTCACCCAGGGCTCCCATTGTCCCCAAAGCTTAGAACAGGCATTGATTGTGATTTCTATTATTGAAAGCAGGCTTGTTCTCTTGGCAACAAGCAGAGAGAGAGGGGGGGGGAGGGAAGGAGGGGAGGACTCAGCAGGTGATAGTGTGCAGGCTTGACCTTATGGTTGAGATAACAGAAGGCAAAGGCAGGCATTCACCAACTGAGCAGAGGGTCCTTGTGGGTTGCTTACTGGTCTACACTACAGAATGCTTTTGAAAAGGGAAATAACATTTGATTATTTTTCAAGTACATTAGGAATTCTGAACTCCAGCCTGCTGAACTCCCAAGCACAGGCCCATAGGGGATTCCACTTAATGAGTGTTTAAAAGCAACTTGTTGCTGGGATGTTACAATTTGCACTGGTAAGCAGAGGACTGGGGTCTTCTTGGGGAAAGCAGCCTTTTCTCACTGTGATGTCCTGATCATTACTTACCAGTGTGTTCTTGTGTATTCTGATGTACGTGCTCTTCAGGATATCACTTGCTTAACTGAACTTTGGTGTCCCCCCCCAATCCTCCTCCCCCCCGTGTAAATGAGAATCATGATACTTACTCAGACTCAGCTGGGGTGGCATGTCCCTGTCATCCCAACCAGCACTAGGAAGGCAAAAACCTGAGAATCAAGAGTTCAGGGTCATCCTTGCAAATATAGTGAGTTAAGGGCCAGCCTGTGCTACAAGAGACCCTGCCCTTCCTTCATCCACAAAGAGGATTATTTTACTAATTAAACAAAATTATACTTAAAAGGTCCAACACACCCCTTGGCAGACTCCTGGTCGGTCCCCTATTCCCTCTGTTCATTGGCCGTCTGAAAGTCCAACGTATAAAAGACTGACTATGAAAGGGAAAGTATCGTATGTGGTCCTCTATCCATGTGGCACAGACAAGTGCTACCATATCCAAGGATGCCTGGAACTATCCCATATTCCTGCACCCTAAGAAACAGACAGGCGAGATGCATGGCTAAAATCAGGTTCGTGCTGCCTCCTCCTCAAGTGTCTCTCATTTACTCCTCATCCTCCTAGTGTATGGGGGGATCCTACAAAATGGAAAGAAGTCAAGGGAGCTGTCAAGGCTTTGGGGGTAGGTTGAGCTCTACGTGTCTAGGGAGTTAGGGCTTGACTGGTTAGACAAAACACAATGGGAGGTGATGCCTAAGAATTTGGCGGGTCTGGAACCAGGCAGAGAACTCTGAGATAACATTGTAACGATTGCATTGTTTATGTCCTGGAAAGTCTCTAGAAGTCTAACCCAGGAAATGACATGGTTGGGTTCCCAGGCAAGATAAAATTACAGAGTTGTATGGATGCAGGAGATAAAGGTCAAAGGTTGCTGCATTGCTTTGTGGAGTTTAGGTGTCCCGTGCACCTAAGAAAAACCGTGCAGACAAACTTGACTGGGGATTCGAGTTGAGGCTTAACTAAGATCATGTGACCGAAAGAACCACAGGAGTGTAGTGGGCAGTTAACAAACATGAGAACCCACCCTCCCTGTGCTACAGTTCCACCAACAATGTGCAGATCCATCAGAACTGAGGTTAGGGAGATGGTAAGCGAGCTACTACATTTTCTAGGCTGTGGGTTTGTTCTTAGGAGAAAGGCTCACCGAGGTGGAGTTTGGCTCCTAGACTGCAGGCTTCCTGGGAAGGAGACCTGTCAATGGAGAGAGGATGCCAAGAGAGACAAGGATTGAAGGGGAAGGCAAAAAAGACTGGAAGGAACCAGCCAGGTGTGGCCTGACAAAACTTGAGAGAATTGTGTATGGAAGGTGCTGGCTTAGAAACTGGGTTTGTATGCTTAAGACAAGAGGCTGTGGAGAATCCTCAGTCAGTAGAGCACTTGCCTGAAAACACAGGGCCTCATTTGGATCCCTAGAGCCCATGTTTAAAAGACAAGCTGAGTGTAGCAGAGACATGTAATTCCAGCCCTGGGAAAGTGGTGATAACCAGACCCTGGGGCTTGCTAGGCAGTCAGCTTAGCCTATGTGGCAAGTCCCACTGCCTTAGAAACAATAAAAAAGAAACCGTATGGTGCATGAGGAATGACAGCCAAAGACATCTAAAGGTTTGTTTCTGGCCTCTTCACAAACATCCAAACGCATGCGCTTACATACATACACTCACAAAGTAGCATTCCAGGTATGTCAAGGCAGTCTGCTCTGGTGAAGACCGCAAGGACTTTCCTGGAGGGTGTCTTACCCAACTCCTCATCTTAGGAAACTGAGTCTAGAGCAGAAAACTCACACGAATAAGCCATGCAGAGGGTGGGGGAATGATGCTGGAAGCTACATCATGAAGCAACTGATTTTCAAAGAGAGAGAGACTGGGTACATTCCATCAGCAAACTCGACCCGTTCAGTGTTAGACCTGTGTCTGGGCACTGGGGACAGAAAAGTAAGATAGATGGGCCCCAGCCCCTGGCAACTTATGGCCCCATTCCTCCTCATGAAGCCATTTAACCAACACAGGCACACAGTGGCCTCCATGTGCTGACTTACTCTTCCTTACACAAAGGGTGCTCATACGCCTTTGATCTGGATGAATTCCATGTATTTGTTTCACAAATGTTGGTCAAGCAGAGACTATGTGTGAGGCACAGTGCTAGTGCTCATGAGCCAGTGGTAAGCAGGTAGACCTGGCCTCCATCTTCAGATAAAAGGGACGGGATTCAAGAGATTATCATTCTGAATATTCTTCAAAGTCACCTTGGAGCTTCAGGGGAAACATCAGTCCTTGGACCTGCGCCTGGAACTTCAGATTCTGTTGCTCTGGGGTGGGGCTAGTGACACCTTTCCCCCACTTCCTGATAGTTCTCACATTCTGGTTTAAATCCCAGAGAGGTGAAGATTAAAGGCAGTGAGGGTGGTTGCCCAAAAGGTGCAGGATCGGGCATCAGGCTCCCAGGAGTGGCCGATACTATGAAGCACTGAGAAAGACTGAGCCAGCACTGAGAACAGAGAAGGTATCTGGAAACCAGAAGCCCTTAGAGGGTCCCCAAAGGCTGAAGTAGTTGCAGATATGAACACTGACCACAGCCTGAATCCCCAGCACTCAGACCATGGTCCTCTATTTCTTTCCTCTCTCTCCCTTGCTCTTCCAGCCCACTGCTTCCCTTCCAGTTCACTGTGCCCATGCTGACCGGACAGTTGTGTGTCTAGCTTCTAATGATTGTCTGAAAGAGATCTCTCCTGTTATCCCCCTATGCCCATGGCTTCTAACAAAGCAAGAATGGCCACCAGCTTCTCCACCACAGCTATGCTCAGTTGCTTCACACAGATCATGGGAAACTTACTATTGTTCTGATCCAAGGATTTCGTCTGCAAGCCCAGCACTCTCAGGGACACAAAACCAAAATGACTTCTCTTATGAGTGTTTGATCTGTTTTGTGAATTATCAGTGCCCACTAGCCAATAACCACACTGGGTGTGTTTGACCAATATCCACTAATTATTCCTATAAACCCATTGATTCAAGAGCCATTCTTAGTGTCAAGACAGAATTAGATCAAAGTTTGGCTTTGCTCCAGAGAGTGGAGAAGTTCTGAGATGTTGGCCATATTGAGTAAGATATGCATCTATGTGTGACCCTTTGTACTCCAAAGGCAGAGAGAAACCCGACATGCTTTTATGTTCTGGAAAATGAAGACATCCAATGAGACAGCCCCCAGCAGCTTAGCTCCTTCTCAAGGCAAAGGCAAGGAAGTAAGGGGTGGGTGGGAACGGCTCAGACCCTCTGCCAATTTCTGCTGTTTTAGGCAGGGACAAACAAGTGTCAGGGTTTGGAGGGGGACCAGATGGTAGGAAAGGAGACCAGCAAGTGTGCTGGAAATGACACAACCTTCTGCTAGGGTGAAGGCAAAGGGTGTCACCCTCTTCTACATATGATCATCTAAATACATTATAAAAAATATAAATAAATAAAATTGTTACTTTTCCAGTCTTTGTGGTAACCCCATCATCTAGTCTCCCCTCCCACTTTTGACTTGTGAGTGAGACCAGAAACAAAAGGTGCTTCTAATCTAGGCAGCCATCTGTCCACACTTGCCAGTGAGCTGAATTTGCCAACCCCCACTCTGGGGCTCTGGGGAGAGGCAAGATAAGTTATATTCTGATAAAGCCTGCAGCCTAGCTGATCTGGTCAGGAGGCTGAGTCCATGGAAAATAGGACCTCCAGGAGGCAGATCTAGCTCCCTGTCCATCTGAAGGTGTTTATGTCAGACCTAAGGATGGACCAGGAAAGGGAAACATAGACAATCCAAAGGTTTTAGGACCTGATGCAGATAAAATCTGATTGGAATCAGTTTTCCTCTGTATATGAGGGTTGCCCTCGCTAGTGCCTCTCTGCAGAGTTCCAGATCCTGTCTACATGCACGGGGGCTTGGTGGGGCTGGGGATGTAGTAGTAAGGTCATTGATTTGGAGCCAAACTTCTTTCTGGGAGTTTGCTATGAGTTTGGAGAATCTGATCATTTCCTTTTGCCAGATGGATAGGTGCTTCCCTCCCAGGGTGGCTCCAGACTTTAAAGGAGTAGATGGGATGAATGCATGTAAACCCCGGTGACCGGAAACAGGGGCTTCGGCAAAACACCATTTTCACGCCTAAGGTTTTCTTTGCTGAAGGAAGTTTGACTTTGCAAACCCCACTTATGCACACGAGATGCTCACTGAGCCACTCCTGGAGTTGTTCACAGGATATACAAAGGTGTCTGAGCATCCAGGCAGAGCAGGGTAAAAACACATACATGGTGCTGAGCTGATCATAAATCTGAATGAAATAATTATGTAAAGTATTCAAGAGCGATTCCACAGGAAGATGCTTCATCTGCCTTGATGGCCTTCTCAATTACTCATTTTTAGTATTGCATTATACAGTTCTCTGGCAATAATTATTAAACATTTCAATTGCGCTGTGGTATAAAACTTAAAAGGCTGATTTATTTCCTAGGCATTAACCTACCTAGTGTAAAATTTCCTGTTTATGTGGTTCTATTTGTTTAAACCTATTTATCAGAGTGATTTTCTAGCACTGAGTAGAAACGAATGCCCCCTCCATGTGTGAGGGATGGGGGTGAATAAGGTGGGCCCAGCTATCCAGTCCTGTGTGATGTGAGCCCAGGCTCCCTGCTTGCTAGTCCCAGCTTCTGAATCCGGAAAGAGGGAGCTATTCCTACTTCACATGATCATTGATATAATTGTGTGAAATAAATATGAAGTGCTTTGAGAAATGAGAGGTATGTCCTACTAAACACTAGATGCTCTCGCTAGGATTGTTTGGCACTTATAAAGGAGACTCTTCTAGTACATGAACATCAATCCTTGCCAGGCGTCAGGCCCCGAGTGTGCTGACAGAGCTTAATCGTGGGAGGTAACTCGGTACTCCAGGCATCTAGACAGGCATCTTAAATAAGCCACAGGCAGATCGGGATGGAGGGATGGAGAAGCAGGTGACCTTATCAAGGTCATTAAGTGACCAAAACAGAAGCCTGAACCAGGTCTGCGCATCACCAACTCTTGAGTTCTCCCTCCATGACGCCAGGCTTCCTCTGAGGAAGCCAAGCAGCATATTTCACCTATCTGGAAGGGGAATTCTGCTTTCTGTTCCAGAATTTTCTAGAAGAGTGATCTTTGATCTTCTTGAGGATTTCCTACCCCAGGTAAATAACTTTATCTTCATTCTTCTTAGCATCTTCCAGTGTCTTTTCTCTGGGGCCACAGTGGATGATTCAGAAGCTCTAGAGGGATGGGTCAGTGGTTAAAACTATCACTGGTTGCTCTTCCAGAGGACCTGTGTTCTATTCCCAGCACCCACAGGGATGCTTATAACCATCTGTAGCTCATCCATTACCCTTTTCTGTTTGCATGGGACACACACACACACACACACACACACACACACACACAGGCAAAACATTCATATATACAACATAAGTAAATCTAAATTGAAAAGACTGATCAGGGGGTGACTGGCATACCCTTGGCATGCATACATGCACACACCTGCCCCAGGTCTAAAGGAGCTGTCCACTGTGCTCCAAGCTCCCCAGCTGCACTGGATTTAGGGGTGGGCCAGCTGGCATGGTGCCCTGCATACCAGGCTTCGAGGAGAAGAACATGGCTGGAAATGTACTGAGATAGAGGAAATGGCCTTTCTCAGAATTGTTGAGAGCTAACATGACAGGAGAACGATAATGATAGTATTTATGATAATAATACACAGTGATTCTAACACACTCGGTGATAGCTTTGTGCCAGGGACCTCTTAGTGCCTTTGTTGATTGACTTATTAAAACCCTTCCAGCCTGCTGAAGGGGATACTGTCATTACCACCCATTCTACAGAAAAGAGAATCACTCAGTCCGGAAAAGGTATGCTGACCGTGAACAAAGCTGCTGGGCCCGGCCAGACCCTGTACCTCCAGCACTGTCTGTTGGCAGAAGCATCCTCAATCCCTGCAGAGCACTTCAGTATGAAGAATTGGTGTGGGCTCTGCCTCCAGGCCTGAGGTGTGGTGCATGGTCAGGACCAGGCTTGTGCTTAGGGGCATAAGGAAAGAGTATTGCTGAGCCTACAGTCTTTCTAGATCCCTTCTCCCACGCAGCGTTAGCCTCTTCTCCAAGTAGACGTTGGGCAAATATTTAGAGAACATCATTCTGAAAGGAGGCCAAGTTACTAGTCAGCCCAGTGCACCCACACTTCTTGGTCCAGCCCTGCTTCCAAGCCTGGCCTGCTCTGTTGGCTCCCTGTGTACAGCAACCCACACAGCATAAGGACTGATTTAATCTGCTGTTAATGGGAATGCGATCTGGTGGCTCTGGGAATGAGCTCGTGGTAGATTCAGAGGTTGTGTGCCCAGGCAGGGGTTCTAGAGGGGCCACAGACCGTGCTTGTGGCTCAGTCACCTCCTGCCAGATCCATGAGTGCTTCTTGGGTCTAGAAGCAAGAGAATACCCCTAGGGATGATATAATAAAGCAGAAAAAAAAAGGAGAGATGAATAAAACAAAGATAAGAATCTGTTCGCAGAGGCCCTAGTGAAAGGGTAGAATTCTGGTAATGTTATAGAGGAGATAGGCCCTGAATCTTCATGGCCCAGCAGAGGGACCCAGTTACACCAGGTGGGGTGGTACACACCTGTCATGTAAGCGTTCAGGTGGTGAGGTAGGAAGATCTTGAGTTTGAAGTCAGTTTGAGCTACGTAGTAGGTCTGAGAGCATCCTGGGCCACATGCAGAGACCCTGTGTCAGAAAAAAACAAAAACAACAAAACAATAACAACAACAAAACAGAAAGAACAGAAGGGGGGACTGTCCATCCAAAGCCAGCAACACAGCCCGTTTCTGATGGGTTTGGAAGAGCTTGCGAAAGTGTTGAGGTTCTTAGCACACACATAAAGCAAACACAGCTTGTTACAAATTTCCCAGTACAGATGGAAAGGCTACAAAGAAACAAACCAAACATTTGAAACAGTTGGGGTTATGTCTCCTTTACTTTTCTGTCTTTGTAAACTTTTCCATAAAAAGCTTATGTTTTGGAGCAATATAAGCCAGATCTTTAATATTAAGAAATCTACTTTGAAAGCTCTTTCACAAAAGACAGAAGTATCTGTCTTTCCTCCAGTGATTTTCAAATGAAAACAACAAAACAAACAAACAATAACAACTCTCCTGTGAGGGCTGGAAAGATGGCCTAGAAGTTAGGAGCACTGGCTTCTCTTGAAGAGGACTTGAGTTCAGTTCCTGGCACCCACGCAGTGGTTGACAATCTTCTGTACTGCCTGGAGACCTGGTATGCTCTTCTGACATCTGAGGGAACCGCACAGGTGTGGTGCACAGACATACATCCAGGCAAAACACTCACACAGATAAAATTTAAAAAAAAAAATAAACCTTACAAAGGCTCAAATGATAGACTAGTAATAGGTAATCTAATGGGTGGCATTATTTTCTTTGGATTCTTTCAGATTTTATTGTAGTTAAAATTTTGATCCTAGGAAGACTCAGCAACAATTTTTGTTTAATCTTACATTAATTTCAGAAAAACTAAAGCTATAAAATGCAGCCATTAAGGATGATCACAGTAGTCTCCAATTGAAAACAACATATGCTCAACATTTTGATATTTGTTAGTTAAATGAATAAAGTGGACTATGTTTCGGCCAGAAACAATTTTACTGAGATTATATATTGAATGGAAAAGGAAGATCATTATGATATATTGCAGAATGGAACAAAATATCTGAAAGGCAGATTATGAGATAGGAAGTACAACAAAATCCTGCATTCTAAAACTGCATATGTGTGTATGTGTATGTATGCGTATATGTATGCATATATATAATGTATATGTTCATGTATATATGTGAAAAATATACACAAACATCAATAACAGCTGTAGTGTGATATAATAACAAGTAATCTCTCTCTCTCTCTCTCTCTGCCTTTGGACCTTCCTATAATGAACCGTTGCTGCTAATGTAGTAATAATAAGGGTCATTCCTGCTTCTACGTAGGATGTCTCCTGGGTTAGTCAACTCCTGGTATTGAGGGTATTCCTGTTCTCAGAGATCTGGAGCATGCCTGGTTAGGACAGGAGTGCTTGCCATGAAAAAGGATTACAATAGACTGAAGGCATATGTTCTGGAGGCTTTATGAAAACTATTTCAAGCCAAGCAAGACAGGTATTGGTATTATTATTATTATTATTATTATTATTATTATTATTATTTTATTTTCATTTTGCTGGAATGCTGGAGAGCATTCCAGAGGTTTGTCCCAAGTCATTCACCTAGAAAATGGCAGAATTGTGTTTGGATCCAACCTCACCTGACCAGAAATCATACATCTTGCCTCAATTCCAATCCCTGTCTGTAGCTCTCAGTGCCACCTATACTCCTGGACTCAACAATTCACACTTAGAAATTCTAACGCCCTGTCCTCATGCCTAGTGACTCAGCTCACTTGCAACCCAGACCAATAAATAGGACCCAGACCAATAAGGAATGACTGTCTGCTTAAGTGACCATTCTCACCATTTGGGGATTATCACACCATTGCCCCTGAAAGGCACCCAGCATCATGATGCCCCAGCACTGATCACTGGGCTCCTGAATTGTCCTCTTAGTCACATTTCATGTTCCCTGCAGCAGAAGCTATTCTTGATCACTAAGTCAGCTTTTCTAAACTCTGCCCCAAGTCCACATTCCTGGGACCAGTTTCCTGCAGTAGAGATAGTTCCTGCTCAGTTATCTTTCACCACCCCCGCCCCTAGTTATCTCATGGGAATGACTGCTTTACCTCATCTGTATGTTGGGGGCTCTGCTTCCCTGTTGAAGGTGTTCATTATGTCTCCAAGAGGGATGTTTGAATAGTAGTCACCTAAGGATACTGTTGCATGGCCTACTCCCCTGTGAGAACACGTGGAACATCACTGGGTTCCTATGCCAAGCATCTCTCAAAGCTGTGTTTGCTGGATCAGGATGGTGGCCTGATAAGTCAGGACAGAGAATTCAGATCAGAGTTAAGAAGGGGCCAGGGTTAGAGCTAAGGAAACAAGTCTGGAAAGAAGGATGATGGGGATGAGGGGGGATAGACACCCTAAGCCTAAAAGTAGGTCATGTTTTACATCTCAGGAGGACTAGAGCTAGAAAGCCGGGAAAGTCATGCTGATACGGTGGCTTAGAGTATCCTGGGATGGAGATGTGACGTGGAGACTCAGTGCCCAAGTTCAGTGACTATCACTGAAACGAAAATGACAGAATGCCCTTCATACTTGAAAGAGCTATTGCTTTGATTACAAGTGTTCTGAAAGTCAAACGTTGTATATATACACAGACTTTGGTGAGTGTCTGCCTCACCTGGCTGGCTGGAGACTTGTCACAGAATGAGATCTCTATCTGTAGTAAGGAGCCAAGCAGCCATCTTAACAGGAAACCTTTCTCAGAATGACTAAGCATAGAGACAATCTGAAAGGCCTTAATTTGACCTGTATATAAAATAGAAGTGTAAGCCTTAGAATGTTTTAGTGATATCCTTTTTAAAAAAATCTTTACTTGGGGGCTAGAGAGATGACTCAGTGGTTAAGAGCACTAACTCCTCTTCCAGAAGACCCAGGTTCAAATCCCAGCAACCACATGACAGCTCACACCTGTCTGTAACTCCAGTTCCAGGACTTCTGATACCCTAAACAGACATACATGCAGGCCAAATACCAAGAAAATAAACACCAAGAACATAAAAATAAACTATAAAAAAATCATTATATTCAATTTCCCACCAGAATATGTTTTAATTTTCTCATCTTCCGTGTTAAGGAAGGAAACCTAGGCTGGAATGAGTGGCTATTGTTTAAATGGTGGCTAACACCAGAGAATTCCCAGGTCTGGTAGGAACAGTGCTCAAGTGTTGAGTCAGTTAGAATTGTGGAAAGAAGTGCAGGCACATGTAGCTCCAAGGCTGTTTTGGAAGAAGCTGGTTTTTTTTTGAGGAGGAAAGTGCTGTTGAGAGTGTTCTCTGAATCCAAGGAACAGCTCCTTCTGTTCAATGCTTAATTACCATCTGGCCGCTGAGATCGAGGATAAACAGCCATATTTACCTGAGGTGGCTTCCATAGCTTGGAAAACATTCTTTGTTGTTTGAATTTTGGGCCTTCTCCCCACCTAGAGTCTGTCAGAGTTCAGCTGGACCAAACTAGGCCTTAGGTTTAAATAGCTTTTGGGTAAGCATCCAAACCAGAACACACTGAGCTTCTTGTCAAGGGTACAATGATATGGACCATGTTAAATACCACCATGCAGTAGATTTTAATTAAATATTTGATGCCTGTAACTTTTTCCATGTAGTCAACCAGACTTGGGGCGCAGAGCACCTTCAGAAGTTCTTTGTGACAATGAGCAAATGGAATCTCGTTTGTGCAAATCCAATAAACTCGTTTAGAAATCCTCAAAACTGCACAGGGGCCCTGAGTGCCATTTAGGAAACTATAAAGCAAAAACTCGTTATCTAAACTAAGTACTTGGTGTTTCAAAGCAGGATGTTTAGCTGTGAGCTCCTCTTGTGCATGTGGTTCTGTGGGGCAAAGCTTGGCTAGATAGAAACTTCTTGTGTAACATTTGAGGGATGATGCCACGGAAGGGTGGCAGCAGCTTAGAGGAAAGAGCGGCCATTCCAGCCAAGGAGCCCTGCGCTGCAACCCAGGCTCGCCCCTCTGGGACTTGCAACATTGTAGCAGCTTCTCCAATAGTATTTCAGTGTCTGAGGGGAATTGGGAACAATACATGTAAAGTCTCTTGCCAGAAGGAAGCACTAAAAAATACTAGCTGCGACCAGTGTCAAGGCCATTAACAGTATCTAAGAAAGCAACATGCAAAGTCCAAAGTCTGAGGACTGCAATGAAAGGGGCCCAGGCAGAGACTGTAGCCAAGCCAGAGATGCAGGAACCTTACAACCAACGGGAGGGCAAGTTCATTTGGCCTTCCATGTCCACACCAACTGAAGGTTGAAAATTTTTTTAATAAAATATTAAAACATACACATAGTTGTTACTATTTTCTAAACAGTAGGCAGTAATAACTACTTCCATTATATAGGTTTTGCAGGCAATCTAGAGACGGTAAAATTTTAAGGAAGGATCTGCATACATTATATGTAAATACTGTGCAGTTTTCCACATTGCTGGAACCAGTTCCCCACAGCCTGAGGCTGGCTGCACACATCGTTCTAAAGGACACTTCTGATATGTGCCAGGCACCATGCTAAGTGCTGAGGAAACATGGATTTTTAAAAGGCTCAGGAAGTAGGAACTGACCAGGCTTTGGCAGGAGGAAGCACACAAGCAGAGAAGTGGAGAACAGAACAGAAGTAGAGAGATGGAGCGGAGTGAGGTTCCGGGGTAGGAGGGCAGAATCAAACTGCCAAAGACGTTAGTCTCGATTTTGGAAGCTGTGGAGGTGATTTTTGGAAGAAGACTTTAAAACTTGTTGCATGTTTTTAAAGGCTCCTCTTGCTCTGATTTTTTTTGTAAAATTTTTTTTGGAAAAAATCATAGCAAGGGGAGAGAGTGGGTTCATATCAGTCCAACTTAGCTTGAACAATAATAAAGGTGGCTGGAGAATCCCAAGTCCTGTCTGAAAGATAAAATAGTCTTTGTGTGGGGGGGTGGGGTATGGGGAGGAGGGTAGGACAAGGACAATGGCAGAGCCAAGGAGGACATCTACTGTCTCTGGGGAAGGACCAAGTCAGAGAAACATGATTAGATCAGCTATTAACAAGGTGGCTTTGAGGGGTGTGTGTGTGTGTGTGTGTGTGTGTGTGTGTGTGTTTAATAAATCCCAAAGTAAATGGAACTAAAGGATGGAAGATTGAACCTAGAGCTCAGAGAGACCACCAAGACCTGAAGTGTCAACTCAGGAATCTCTCCACAGAGGCAGTAATTAAAGCCATGAGCTGCATGAGAACACCTGCAGAGACGAACAAAGGCAGATGGGAGAGGGTTTAACTGTGAGCCTGGAATTATTGAGAGCCAGCAGAGGAGGGCAAGTGGGCAGAGAAAGTGGAGAAAGAATGGGTGGGAAAAGGCAGGATGGGCCTAGGAGGAAACCAAGAGGGAGATAAGCCTCAGTGCAGGGTGGGGTGGGAGCAATTGTAAGAACCAGGACCGACATATTTAAGCATTGCAGAGGGTTTAGCCAGAGACATTTTGATAGTATACACTGAAAATACACAGAACGGGGCTTAGGAATGTGGAGGAGGGGGAGGCAGTAAGTTTCATCAGGTTGCTCAAGTGATTTGGCTGTGATGGAGAGGAGAAAGGGGAGATCATTGTGCGGTTGGGGAGGCTGAGAGAGGGTCTTCTAAAAGGGAGCGAATGGCACGTGCTTAAGAGAGTCACAGAAAGGATTTGGTTGCAGCGAAGGTTGAATCTGGACCGGAGAAAAGGGGAAAGGGTTGGCGTCAGGAAACAAAGCAGATGTGAGAGAGAAGGAATGTGTCTCTGTCAACACAGACGTGAGGAGAGCCTGATAGCTGGGAACGAAAGGGCCTGCTCAGATAGTGCTGGGCTGATTGCGTCTGCAAAGCAAGAGAGTCAGGGTGGGAGAGAAGAGTGGAGGGTTAGAGGAAGATTTAACCTCCTCTGCGACTGGGAATGAGATGGGATTTGGCACATACATGCGGCAGTGGTGGGGACAGAGCTGAGCTTGGGAGGCAATAAGGCTGGACTCCGCTGATCAGATCCCAAAGCTCTGTGAGACAGCACAAAGGTTTTCCTTCACAAACTAGAAAGACACAGTGGCCATGACAATAAGGAGCTTGTATACACCCTTTAAGAATAAAAGTATCTAGCATATGTTGATAAAGATGAGCAAGCAAGGAAGACTTTCGTGACTTTCTAGATGCCAGAATATGTTGTAATACAATGTGGCAATGGTGGCATGGGGGTAAAATAGAAAGGCCAGAACCAAGTGACTTTGGGGAAACCTGGTACATGTTAAGATTACCCTCACTGGCTGACAAAGTCTTAGCTCTTTGGGGATGAAGGGGTGTGGTTCAGTGGTAGGATGCTTGCTGAGCATTTGGAAGAGCCTGGATTTGATTCCCAGCACTGCAAAAAGTATCTTTATAAAAACAAAACAAAACAAAAAAACCCTGATCTGGATAATAAATTACGAATTCACTCTGCATGAAAAGGGGGGAGGGGGGAGAAGAGAAAGTGTCATTAAAAGTAGGTGACTCTAGTTGCTGGTTTGGCATGTAAGGAGCTGAAAGATGCCACATTGTCCATTCTGAATGAATAGAGACAAGTCTTTTGAGGACCTGCATAAAATAGGTCAACAAAGGGGGCAGGCACCAGCATCTGAGTGGCTGTAAGCCCTGAAAATCCACATGCTAGTTCATGATCTCCAAGTTGTCTATAGTAGAGATAGACTTTGGGCATGACTAGATTTTGAGGACATCAGGCACTGATTTGGGCCCTTTACAAGAGGTCTGAGGTGCCTATCCATCCCCCACTGGATGAGGGTGTGGTGCAATGGAGCCCTCTATGAAGAGCAGACACTGAATCTACAGCACTTTGGTGTTGGCTCTCAGCCTCCAGATTTGTGAGAAATACAGCACACTGCTTATTAGGCCTGGTCTATGATGTTTTACTATTATGACCTGAGAGGAACAAGAGAAAGAGTCACTTGCTGTCCCTAATATCAAAGAGGCAGACAAGCAAATAAATAGAATTATCACTTAACAAAGCAAAGACCTCCATGGGAACCCTGGCCAGGGCAGGAAAACCTGCCCTGCGGCAGATGAATTACTGGAGGGCTCCCTGGGCATCTTTCCAAGAGCTAAAAGCACCAGAGAGACCTAGACATGAAGAGGACCCAGAATGTTTTGTGAGTTTAATACCAGAAGATCTACCAAGCTCTTAACAATGGAAAACGAAGGGAAATCTCGAATGCATCCAGTATTTTGTATTCGGTAAGCATTCTTCTCTTAATCATGCCTGTTGGTAGAAGGAGATACTCCAATCCTAGGCAAGGGAAATACCTAGCTCTAAGCCCCTAGTCCAGCCAAGAGTGGAAAATTTCGATGTTCATCAGAAGTTCCTAATCCAGGGTCACACTCACCAAAGGATGGAGACCCAGCCACAGGACTATAGACCACTTCCTTTCCTCCCACTTCCCATAAAAAATCTTATGTTTGGCAGTTCAGCTGACCCCCATCTATCACATCTGCCTTCCAAAAGGAAAGGATGAGGCCCATTAAAGGATTTAAAAAAACAAAACAAAACAAAACAAAAAACAAAAAACAAAAAACAAAAAACAAAAAACCCAACGTGGTTCAAAGAGACTGACCAGAATCAGGATAGAGTCAGATGAAGCAGGAAGTTTGGGCTTGAGTAGGAATTTAAAACAGTGCAGTTAATATGCTAAGTGCACTTAGCAACAGGTGAGAACAGGTGAGAGATGTAAGCAGAAGGTGGGAAGGAAATGGAAATCTGGGCCCAAGAATGATGGCAAAGGCTCCCCATAGGAAACAGCGGAACAGAAATGAAGAGTGCCTTCGATGGACTTGCTGGCAGACAGCACAGCTGAGGAAGGAATCTCTGACTTTAAGATGCATCTCTGGGAACTTGGGAAAGGAAAAAACAGAGAGGAAAAAAATAAAGAAAAACACAGTATCTAATTTGGGGGATGAGCACAGAAGGTACAAAATCCTGAGAATCTTGGGAGGAGGAAAAAGGAAGAGAGTGAGTTACAGTTTAAAGTTGGGCACCACATCCCAGACCTAGGAAGCAAAAACAGGGAGCCTAAAGTCAGCCCGGGCTACATAAGTAGACCCTGTTTTGAAAACAAACAAACACAAAGAAAACCAAAATACCAACAAGCCGAAGGAAAGTAGAAAAGAAAGAATGAAGGGATTTAATGTTCAGGGAAAGAAAGAAAAAACAGAACTCCAAACCGAGAACTCTGTACCCTGCAAAATTGTTCTTAAAAAAGTGAAGATATAAGACTTTCTCAGACAAATAAAATTTGAGGGGAGTTGTTTCTAGTGAGAACTGCATTTCTAAAAATGGTTTTTAGAAGGTATTCAGAGAGAAGGCAAATGGTACAGCTCAGCAGAACAACAGAAAGGGAATGTGAAGGCAAAAACCAATCCTATTTTTTCCTAATTGATCAAACAGGTGACAACTTGTTCAGAACAAAATCAACAGTGTACTTGATGTGTGCGCACGCACACACACACACACCAGGAACTTAGGTGCAAGCTTCTGTTTAAGAGAAATGAACAATGCCAATGCCAACGTAAACAACAAGAGAAGGACTTGGGAGCCTTTGTTATCAATAAGGTACTTGCTACTGTGGAGCAGTCTGTTGTAATTTGAAGGTGGACTTTTGATTAACTCTAAATGTATGCTGCAAATTGTAGGATACCCAATAAAAACAGGCTTTTTGTTTCTTTTTATTTTTGGTGTATGAGTTTTTTGTATGTGTGAGTTGGAGGTGTAGAGGGGAAGCAAGTGCCCAGGCAAGCACATGTAGGAAGGACAGTGGTCAGCAGGTATCTGTCACCCTCTGTTTCTCCCAATGAGAGGGATGAGGCAGGCTGACTCCATGGCAGGCTTCAAATTGGCAGTTAAGGAAACTAGGCCTAAATCTCTGTTTCCAAGAACTTGGCAAGTCCAGGCAAGTCAGCTAAAAACAAAACAAAACAAACCCCAGGCTTCAGGCAGCTAGTTAAAAACTAGAAAGTGCCCAGCCACCTAGCCTGAAGCAAGGACAATGGGTCAGCACGTTTCCAGACCTACCCCAGATTTCCTCAATAACAATTTACAGGCCTCAATCCCCTTAGAGATGAATGAAGATAGATGCCCAGACCTGCAGGGCAGTCAGCAGGGGCCTCAAACCTGGAGAAAGAGTATTGGGGACAAGAGACTTGAAGAAGGAGAGCAAGACAGGATTCTGATCAAGCTCCGTTTATTGCGGGCAACAGCACGAGTTTTTAAGCAAAAAACCGCGACCGAAATTCTTCGTAGCTGGCAGCACAGAGGTGGAGGGTCTATAGTATAGATCAGCAGGTGGAGGGTCTATAGTATAGGTTTCGATTCTCCTGAAGCAGTTGACTTAGAGTTAATGTAAAACCTAAGAATGGGGCAGTATCTAAAGTCCTAAAACCTAAGGATGGGGAAATATCTTAAAGTTGTAAAACCTGAGAAATGGGGAAATATCTAAAGTTGTAAAACCTGAGAATGGGGAAGTATCTAGGTATTTGCCTGAGATAGTAATCAGCATTCTTTTCAGAGCACTGCTCCTTGATCTGGGCCAGTTCTGGGCCAGGCGGCTCCCAGCAGATAGAGGTACCCTAGAATCCCCTAATGTGCTATTAATTAATCTAGCCTTCAAGCTCACTTGGTTGTCTCTCTATCTTGGTAATGGGGAGACTCCAGTATGCTGGATTTCTGCAGAATAAAACACTTTTTCGTTTACATACTATTTGAGTCCAGGACACCATTCTTGGACACTTACACTGTCCTTATAGGTTTGCCAGAGTTCTCCATTGCAGATAGACTAGCTGTCCAGCTCCAGTAGCACCTATCTCTGTACTCTCCAAGCTAAGGTTACAGTGTGTCACTACACCAAAACATTTTTATAGGTGCTAAGGATCCAAACTGAGGTCCTAATCTTTTTATTTTTATTTTTTAACGTGCTTATCCACTAATCTGTCTTTCCAGCTCCCAGATTTAATAAAAAGAATTAAAATTGTTCAGCTAAGAAAGGAGAGAAAATGGAATTTTAAACTGTTCAATATTGGTTGGGTATGGTAGTGTACCCTTTAAATCCTAGCACTGAAGGTACAAAGTCAGCCAGATCTCTAAGAGTTCAAGGACTGCTTGGTCTACATAGTGAAGAGTCAAAAGAGGGAGAAAAGGGGTGAAGGAGAAAAATGGGCAGGAAGCAAAGATAATTCATAGAAAGGAGTAATAAATACAATAAATCCACTGATCACCTTGAATGTCGGTGATCTAAATGCACCAATTAAAAGACAGTGATTGTGAGAAACAGATAGACCATGCTAATGTTACTCAAAAGAGCAGAGAGTAACTTGCTAAGGGAGTTTTAGTCAGAGACAATGTTAGAGCAAGAATGGTTGGTCATTATGAGAAAAAGGAGCACTATACAAACTTAAATAAGTTAGTTCTTGGAGAAGAGACAACCATCTTTCTATATATTTGAACATAGAGCATCAAAAATATCCAAGGTGGGCTGGAGAGATGGCTCAGAGGTTAAGAGCACTGACTGTTCTTCCAAAGGTCCTGAGTTCAATTCCTAGCAACCACAGGGTGGCTCACAACCATCTGTAATGGGATCTGATGCCCTCTTCTGGTGTGTCTGAAGACAGCTACAGTGTACTCATATACATAAAATAAATCTTTTAAAGGCAAAAATCTCAAGGAAAAGCCAAGCCCCTGTTGTAGTTGGAGGCCTCAACACACCTCTAACAGGAATGGACAGATCCAGGAAGCTGGGGAAAGAGTGTTGAGAACTTAGTTGAAGTCAACAGTACCATCACGTGCCCGCTAACTGGCATCATTGACCACCTCACCTGTAAACAGTGCCTTTCACATTCTTAGGTTTATGTGGTATGTTTGCCAAGCTAGAGCACATCCTGAGCCCTAAAAACGTCCTCACTAATTTAAAAAACAGACATCACACAATGCCCATTTTTAGTCTGCACCAGAATTAAGCAGAAAGCCAATAACAGCAAGTTTGAAAATTCCAAAAACACTTGGAGGGTAAATAGCCCATTTCTATGAAGAACTTTCTACATTCTTCAAATAAATGAATAGGAAAATACAGTTTACCAAAATATGTGTTATGTTATAAAAAACAGTGCTTAGAGGGAAATTTACAACATTGAATGATATTATTCAATAAAGATCTAAAATGCAATGATCTGAGGTTTTTACCTTAAGAAAGTAGAAAAATTATAGCAAATGAAATCTAGGACATTCTCAAAAAATAAATAGTTTTTTAAAGTAGTAAAAATCAATGAAATTGAAAATATGGAATCAGTAGAGAAAGATAACAAGGCCCAAATCTGGTGGTTCTTTTTTTTTTAATATTACTGAGTTGCACAGCCTTCAATCAGTCTGAGAAAGAAAAGACACCAATTACTAAAGTAGAAACTAAGGAATGGACATAAGTTCAAATCTTAGGGTCACAAATATCTAAAATAAATAATGTGAACAACTCTCATAACCACAGATTTGATAACCTGGATTGAAACAGCCCAATTTCTTCTTCCTCCTCTTCTTCTTCCTCTTCTTCCTCCTCCTCCTCCTCCTCTTCTTCTTCTTTTAGGTTTATTTATTTTTATAGGTACATTGTAGCTGTCTTCCTTCATGCATGCTAGAATTGGGCATCAGATCCCATTACAGATGGTTGTGAGCCACCATGTGGTTGTTAGGAATTGAACTCAGGACCTCTGGAACTCACTGCTCTTAACTGCTGAGCCATCTCTCCAGCTCCCAATTTCTTAAAAGATATAATGGTCCAAAATTCTTATCAGAAGAAATAGACCTATGTCTCTTCAAGAGATCAAATCAATAATTAATAATCTCCCAAAACAGAAAAAAGAAAACCCGTACCTAAACAGAGTCACTGGTGACTAATTAAAGAATAAATTTGAGAAAGAGGTGGGGGAAACATGGGAGGAGTTGAAGGGGAGGAAGGCTAGTGCAAAGGATATAAATCTCATATATAAAATTCTAGGAAAATAAAAAAATAAAATGTATAAATAAAAACAGTAATATAAAATATAGGAATATAAAATTTTATCCAAAAATTTATAAAAAGAATTGTGCATTGTGATATCGTCTTTAGTCACTGTGCTGGCTAATTTTATGTCAACTTGATACAAATGAGAAAATGCGTCTGTAAGGTCAGGCTGAAGGCAACCTGCAGGGCATTTTCTTAATTAGTGATCACTATGGTAGGACCCACCTCTTTGTGGGTGGGGCCACTCTTCAGCTTCTGGTCCTGGGTTTTATTAGAGAGCAGGCTAAGCAAAGTTATGGTAAGGAAGTAAGCAGCACAGTCTCTGCATCAATTTCTGCCTCGATGTTCCTGCCCTGTTTGAGTTCCTGTCCTGACTTCGTTCATTGATGGACTATGATGCGGAAGTGTGAGTCAAATCAACCCTTTCCTCCTCAGCTTGCTTTTGATCACTGTGTTTCCTCTCAGCAATAGTAACCCTAACTAAGACAAGACCGGGCTTGTGGGGTATTGCTGTGTCAGATCTGACCGTATGCTTTTGGGATGATTGTGGAAGGACTTTGGGACTTTGAGATGGAGAATCACTGAGTGTTTAAACTTTGATAGGCTGCTCTGTGAGAGCTTGGAAGAAAAAGAAGGGTATAGAAGGTGGAGGCCTGGCTTGTGAAATTTCAGAGGGAAGTTTGAAAATCCTTTAATGACTCTATCAAGACAGTTTGCTATTTTAAGTTAAGAATCTGTGGTTCTGGTTAGCTCGAGTTGAATCAGCTGTGATTAAGAAGAGACCAGCATCATCAAGGTGAAGTCCTCTGGGAAGTAATTGCTCAGGGTCAGCACACAGACACTGTGTTCCAAGGGTGCCCAGGGTTGTACCTCCTGCAGGCAGCTGAACTTGGTAGTATGGAGGTTAACCAGGTGGAACTGGCATGAAGGAGTGAGTCAAGGAGAGCAGCTCAGGCTTGGCACTGTACGGCCGAGCTAGAGTCCCTGAAGAGAAGGCAGGAAAGGCAAGTGTAGCCAGTTGCAGCGGAAGAGTTTGGCATTTTGGTAATACTGGTACATGGGAGAACCACCAAGAACAGCCACAGCGGTGTGTAAAACCAGCCAGCGCACAAAAGACAAGTTGTCTGTACTACAGAGAGGCAGAGCCAGAGAAGTGGCCCGAGCCTTTTAAAGAAGCCCAGAAGATCATGACTGGGTCACAGACATTGGACATCCAGTTATTTACACAGTTGGAGTTTGGTCTTACTTGGTTCAGTTTGTGACTGTGCCCTGGTTCTTCCTTTTTGAAGTAAGAAAGTATTTAATTTATTTTTAATTTTACAGGAGCCCACAGTTGAGTGACTTTAAACTTTTAAAGAGATATGGGAGTTGTACTAGGACTTTGGATTTTAAAAGAGAGTTTTGGTATTTTAAAGAGTCTTTGAACTTTTAAGTATTTGAATTTTTAAAGACTGTGGGACTTTTAAAAGTTGGAATATTTTTTATTGTGATGTCCATATTATCATGTGATCTTGAGGATGAACAAGAAAGGAAAGGTTGTGGCTTACCACTAATATGTTTGTGTGTCAAGATGACAAGGGGTTAGTTGTGCTGGCTAATTTTATGTCAACTTGACACAAGTTATAGTCATCCAAGAGGAGGAAACCTCAATTGAGAAAATGCCTCCATAAGATCAGGCTGTAGGGCATTTTCTTTTCTTTCCTTTTCTTTCTTTTTCCTTTTTTAAAAATAGAATTACTGTAGCTGTCTTCAGACACATCAGAAGAGGACATCAGATATCATTACAGATGGTTGTGAGTCACCATGTGGTTGCTGAGATTTGAACTCAAGACCTCTGAAAGAGCAGCAGTGCTCTTACCCACTGAGCCATCTCTCCAGCCCCTTTTCTTTCTTTTTAATAGTTGAAGAAAAGGTTTTTTTTATTGTAGATATGAGGAAGAGTACAGCCAGAGGCATCTGGAAGAGTCCAGAGCAGAGAGAGAAAGTAGTAGAGTAAACATGACCAGTGGGCTGGATGTGCCCACGAGATGGGGAGAGTGAGAATGGAAAAGAAGAAAGGAGACAGAGGAGAGCAAGGAAGAGGACCAAGAGGGCAAGTGGTGTGTGTGCCTGAAATGGAGAGTTTGTGCAGGGATGAGAGGCTGGGGAAAGGGAAGCTCTTGGGCTGGAGAGGCTTAGTGGAGAGGGCAGGATGAGAAGAAGTGGGGAGAGCCACAAGTACTGAGTGTGTCCGGAGGCCAGCCTGTGTTTTGGTATGCTAATAGGCACCACTGTTAGCCATTTGTCCCAAGTTTCTTTTAGACCAGACAAAATGCTCACCCAACTCTTTCTACCCAGGATCCTCCTCACCAGACCTGCAGGGCAACAGTAGCTCCTCCCCCTTGTTTTCATTGGCAGCCCCAGTCAGTTCTTCCTTTGCAGCCTCTCTGATCGCCTACTTACCATTCTTTTGACTTCCCCCAAGTCCCACCTGGGGAGGATGCCTGACCAGTTTCTCTTATGAACATTGATATAAAAATACTCAATAAGATACTCACAAACCAAATCCAGGCACACATCAAAAACATCATCCACCATGATCAAGTAGGCTTCATCCCAGGGATACAGGGATGGTTCAATACACGAAAATCCATCAATGTAATCCACCATACAAACAAACTGAAAGAAAAAAGAATCATATGATCATTACAGTAGATGAAGAAAAAGCCTTTGGCGAAATCTAGCACCCCTTCATGTTAAAATTCCAAGAGTGATCAGGGATTCAAGGCACATAACTAACATAATAAAAACAATATACAGCAAGCCAATAGCCAACATCAAATTAAATGGTGAGAACCTTAAAGCAACCCCACTAAAATCAGGGACAAGACATGGCTGCTCACTCTCTCTCTATCTATTCAACATAGAACTTGAAGTTTTAGCCAGAGCAGTAAGACAACAAAAAGAGATCAAGGGGATGCAAATTGGAAAGGAAGAAGTCAAAAGTATCGCTATTTGTGGATGATATGATAGTATACATAAATGACCCCAAAAATTCTACCAAAGAACTCCTACAGCTGCTTAACACCTTCAGCAAAGTAGCTGTATATAAAATTAACTTTTTAAAAAAAACAGGGCTTTTCTTAATTAGCAATTGATAGGGGAAGAGCACAGCCCATTGTAGGTGGTGCCATCCCTGGGCTGGTAGTCCTGGGTTCTATAAGAAAGCAGGCTGAGCAAACCAGCAAGTAACACCTTTCCATGACCTCTGCATGAGTCTCCAGGTTCCTGCCCTGTTTGAGATCCTGCCCTGACTTTCTTCAGTGATGGAAAAGTGTAAGCCAAACTTGTTTTTGGTCCTGGTGTTTCATCATAGCAATAATCATCTCAACTAAGACAGTGGGGAACCCCCGATAAGTTCCCCATGCTTCGGTAAATAACTTCCCATATATGCTGATGCAAACAACTCTAAATAAACCAGAGGACGGACACACACACACACACACACACACACACACCATGAAAGCCTGAGAGGTACTTGTTGGAATGAAGAATTTCCGTGGAAGAGGGAAGGGGGATAAGAGAGGTGATAGGGATTGAAAATAACTAAGAGTTATTATAAGAACATGAAACTGTCAATAAGAAATAAAGATAATAGACACAGTTGGATACCTGGCTTTCACTAAATCTTCTTATATACTTCTACTACAGAGTTATACAAGGACACAGAAGGGCTGAATGACATGGTTTGGAGGAATGAGAGTGGCTACTGTCTTGTTTGTAGTATCCTTCAAAGTCACCGTGACTAATTTAGGAGAATATGGAGACTATCAATGAAACAGAAGGTAGAAGTAGAAGTGGCTCTAGTCAGTATGTCAGGAAGCCGGGTGACTTCTGCGTTCTGCTGTGCTTTCTTCACAAGAGCCTTTAAACATCTTAAGTTCTAAAACTGCAGCTCAGCAACAAGGTTCCATCATAAGGTCATCCTCCTCCTCCCTCTCCTCCACCTCTGAAGCAGGACATGCGCAGGTAGTTGTAGATCTACAGTAAGCCAGATCATCACCTAGCTGTCCGTGCCGGTGCAATGTCTGGGCCCAGAGAACACAAATGTGTCAGATCTTTATAATCATATTGTGCCGGGAGATCTGCCAGGCACTGTTCTGGGGTCTGTGGGTCAAATGTTGTTAATGCAAAATGACAGGTCAATAAATAAAAGAGTCAATTCAGAGTCCCCAGAGTCATGTGCAAACCCCCACCCCAAGGGTGCAGCATTTTAACATGTTTATTCTCCTCTTGTTTTCACAGATCATAGATGAAGAAGAGACCCAGTTTATGAGTAACTGCCCTGTGGCCGTCACTGAAAGCACCCCTCGGAGGAGGACAAGGATCCAGGTGTTTTGGATAGCACCGCCCTCGGGGACAGGCTGTGTGATTCTGAAGTAAGTGAGAATGGACTTTTCACCCACCTTCCTGCAGTTATCAAACACTTCCTGTGTATCTGCAGGAAGAGGCGTGGCTTCCGGGTCATCAGTCAAATACTTTCTCTGGATCTTCCATTTTCCTCATTCTAAATGCGTCTCTGTCGTCATCCACTGTGATGAGTCTTCCAGTTACTCTCTGTATTCACAGAACAACATAATCCAACTGGGTGAATATAAGCCTGACTTCCCATTTGGAATTTGACGGTGTTTTCTTTAGGATCCCTGTTAATTAGCATCCTTAAACCGTGCTCTTGATGCCCTGATGCCTCCATTTGCCCAGGCTCTTCTTTACAAGCCTATCTTCCCCTTCAGTTGGTAGATGCTTGTGTGATCCTCACCAGACCTTAGGCTGGATTTTCAGCACTTTGTACACCTGTGATACCAGCACTTGGTGGTAGACACAGGAGGATGCTCAAGGTTATCTTTGGCTACAGAGTAGTTTTGAGGACAGCCTGGGCTACATGGGACCATGTCTCAAAATAAGATGTTATAATAAAAATGATATGGGTGGATATGAGCAGAGTTATGATGGGCGGGGATGGTCGGCAGCTCCAGAAACCACACCAGGCCAAACAGTTTCACGTGAGGGGTTTATTGGAAGGGGGGGAGGGGACAAGGTAGCAGTGAGAAGAGAGAGAGATCAGAGGGGTCTTCCGTTTATATATGGAGAGTGACGTAGTCACAGGTAAAGATGGGCTGTGGGCCAAGTGGATTCTGGGAATATGGTGGCTGTCGCCTTGGCAACAGGTGGGCGGGTCACACTGTTGCCTGGGTGTGACGTGCCCGTTTGGCAGTCCTGATGCCAACATACCTCCCTTCTTATTATTATAAAAGGGAGAAAAAAGGGAGGGGGGAAGCCGATGGTGAGAAGGGAATCCGGGCATGAGTCTCTTAAACTGCTTCCTGCTGTGTAGAGGCGTTGTTAAATTTGGGTGGAGCTAACTTTCACCATCCGGGTCTACCTGGTAAACGTTTGCATCAGGTTTCTCTGTGGACAGCGGCTGGTAATCCTGTAACAGGAGCTGATTAATAGTTTGATTAGAAATCTTTTGCATTTGTCTTTGAAGAAATCTAGAAACAAGATTAGTGAGGCAGGGGGCAAATAATAACACCAGGAAAATGACTAGGAAAGGAGTTACAAAAGGGAGTATCCAGTTCCATATAGGGTTTTTGAAAATCCCAGAACTAGAGGTCTCACGCTCCCTGAAATTCCATATGTCTGACTGTAGCTCCTGGATTTTATTTCTCACTATCCCAGATTGGTTGACGTAGAAACAGCATTCTTCTTGGAGGAACAGGCAAAGACCACCTTTTTTAGCTGTCAGGACATCGAGCCCCTGTCAGTTCTGAAGCACCACAGCTGCCAAACAATCGACCTGTTTCTGGTAGAGTCCAGTAACTGGATGACAATGGAAAAATGATGTGGTATTTTTGTTTTTTGGCTTTCTCATCCCTCTCATGGTACACCTTGAAGGCCAGCACCAAGACTTCTGCCTGTGGAGTTAGGGGCCCTTTCTCCAACTGCCTAAGTTTAGCTTTTATGTCAGGGTAGCTCTGGGAAAAAAAGTAGGTCATCAGAAGTTGCTTACCTTCTGGGTTTTCAGGATCTAAATTAGTGTATTGCAGTAGAGCCTTTGTGAGGCGTTCTAAAAATTGGAATGGGTTCTCCTGTTTGTCCTGGACAACCTCTTGGAGTTTTTCAAAATTTACTGGCTTTAAGGCTGCCTTTCTTAGGCCAGCCAGAAGGCATGTAATAAACCTGTCTCTGGCTAAGATACCACCTGTGGAACTGTAATTCCATTGAGGATCCTGGTCAGGCACTGCCTCAGATCCGATTGGATACACTGTATCTGTTTGGTGAATTTCATGGGCATGTGATTTTGTGGCTTCCCAAACTCCCCTGCGTTCTTCAGGAAGTAAATTATTAGTAAGAATCATATGAACATCATGGAAAGTCAAGCTATAAGATTGAGTGATGTACTTGAACTCCTTAATAAAGCTGGAAGAGTTAGAAGTATATGAACGCAGTCTTTTTTCTATTTGAGAAAGTTCACTCAGTGAGAACAAGACATGTACTCTGACCAGACCATCAACTCCAGCCACTTCCCTTAGAGGAAGGACTGGTGCTGGGCCAGGTGTCTCTGGAGAAGAAGGAATTGAGGGTTTGGCTGTGGCCTTAGAATGCGTGATAGGGGTGAAGGTCCGCGCCAATGCAAGGTGATTGGAGCAACCCGTAGCTGGCACAGAAGGAGGGGAGGAGTCTGGAAAGGTCGCGCTAGTAGGCCCTGGGGTAACCTGGTGAGAAGGACAAACTGAGGCAGCAGTTTGGGTTTTAGGCAGTGCGGAAGGCGGTGTGGAAGCAGGTCTGCAGCAGAAGGGAGGAGGTTCGTTAGCTGGGTCTAGGGTTGTGGAGTCATCTAGCGTCAGATGAATAGGTTTCATGGCTAAGAGAAGCTGGGATGGAGAACAAGAAGAACACATAGAGGGCTGAGAGCGAAGATATATGAAAGCTTGGATGTATGGGATTTCCTTCCATTTACCAGACTGCTGGCAGTATGTATGGAGATCTTTTAAAATGATCGCGTCTAACGTGCCATTAGCTGGCCATTTGGAACTATTTTCTAAAGAGTACTGAATCCAAACCTTATTGCAGAGGTGTATCAGGCGTTAATTTAAGAGATTTGAGGTTTGCCAGGTGACATCCCAGTGGGGTGCCTAGAGGTCGGTTGGAAGACCATTTAGTGCCCATTGGGTGTTGGGGGATGTTACTGAACTATTCGTGCCGGCGTCCCAGAGAATAAGTTCAGTAACCAAAGGACAGCTAAGCTAGAAATTCAAGTCGTCACGAGAATCCTAGGAGCTGTGGCTGGCAATTTCCTGGAAATCGCCAGAAAGCAATTCAACCTAGTACTAGGATTTTTAACGGCTGGGGGGAAGGGGGGGTATGAACTGCTTTCAAGAGGGGAGGACACCCAAGGGCTAGGTCCTAACTCGCAGGTCAGCTAGGAGGCCAGTTATAGAGATTGAGGCAGTGAACCGCCAACCCCTCAGCCCAGAAAGAGTTGGCCAGACACTATCTGAGCATCCAGGGTCCTCCTGCCAGTTGGAGAAACTCCTTACCAATCAAAATGCCTGTGTGTGTTTGCGTACTGCGCAGTCAGATAGCAGGAGGCCTAGAACTGTTTGTTTGGTGTGGCGCCACGTGGTAGAAGTTTTTGAGTCTGGCTGCAGCAACGGTGGAGGAAATCCATGCGGTGGTGGATGAGAGCGGGTGCCAGAGGAAGAAGTCTATGTGGTGTATCAGTGGTTTGTGGGCGGTGATGGCGGTAGCAATGGCGGTAGTGGTAGTCCACGTGGCTTCAGTCCTCTAGATCACTCAAGGCAGCAACCCGGACCCTGCAGCAACCTGCGTTGAAATTCCCGGAGCCTAGACGGCACCAATGTTATAATAAAAATTATCTGGGCGGATATGAGCGGCATTATGATCGGCGGGGATGATTGGCATCTCCAAAAACCACACCAGGCCAAACAGTTCCACGTGAGGGGTATACTGGAAGGGGGGCGGGGGAGTAGCAGTGAGAAGAGAAAGTGAAAAGAGAGAGGAAAAAGAAGATAAGAGGGGTCTTCTGTTTATATATGGTGAGTGACATAGTCACAGGTAAAGGTGGGCTGTGGGCCAAGTGGATTCTGGGAATATGGTGGCTGTTGCCTTGGCAACAGGTGGGCGGGTCGTACTGTCGCCTTGATGTGACGTCTCTGGTTTGGCGGTCTTGATGCCAATATAAGATATAATTGCTCTTCACTGCCACTTCCCAGGCAGCCTCCTGAGCAGCCTCTGAGTGAATTATCACATGTGTGGGGTTGAGGGGTGGGGGGCGAGGGAGTAGGGGGTGGTTTAACTACCCAGAATCATTTCCTCTAAAAAGACAGCATTGTCTCAAAGCTGCGTCTCCAAACTTATGAACCGCAAAGCAATAGTCTTGAGATATAAACAGATGGGGAAGAAGACAATTATCTCTGTGGTCAAATAAGTTTGTTAGATGCCATAGACTGGCTCGCCATCTTTCAGACTGATAATACATACTAGCATGGTTGAAAATCCTAGGAAAAACCAACAAACCTATTTTGTCATTTCAGTGGCATGTCAAAACTTCCTGGAAAGACCCCTTTTCAACATTTTTTTCTTTCTCTTGTGGCTCCAATTATTTGAGGTAGATTTAAAGGCCAACTTCGATTGGTGAGAATTTTAGGATTTCAAACAGAAACATGGTCAAGAGCAGTAGCAGGGCTCTAGTCCAAGCATCCAAGGCGGTCTTGCTTTTTGGCTCGGTATGGTGGCACATGCTTGTAATCCCAGCACTTAGAAAGTAGAGCCAACAATATCAGAAGTTCCAGGTCAGTTTCAGCTACATGGAGAGACCTAGGCCATCCTAGGCCACATAAGATGAGAAAGCCCGTCTTTTTTATGTGCAGGATTTTTTTTTCATAGGCTTTGACTTTCCCAGTTATGGAACTGTCTCAAATGCCCCACGGTCTTTTTTGTATATTTGCTTCATTTGCTAAATGCAGACCCACACTGTGATTGATCTAGACCACCTCCAAGAGCTGCTGCTAATGGGGCCCCCCCATGACTTTAGCTGTAACTGGCCAATGGGGGAAAAAACCCACAGAAGTTTCTGGAAACACCTGCCCATTGTTAAATTCAGCCTCATCTGTGTCTGGTCTTCCTTGGCTAATCTTTCCTCCCATTTCCTGACAAGTTTGCCACTTAGCACTTACTTAAACTGATGGTCTAAAGACTTAAACTGTAGCATTTTTTAAAATGAAATCTCATCTATAAATCACGTACTAAGCATGTGCTAGTTGAAATGTGGACCTGGAGGAAAGAATCAAGGAACACTGAGAACAGAGACAATGCAAGCCCATGCTGCACAGCAGGAAAGTCAGTTGCCAGCACTGGCTTTCAGCAGATCTAGAAAAGCAGGAGGGGGAGGGGAAAAGCTCAAGGTTGTGTATGGGTGTGGGGGGGGGGGCTGTGGTGGGTAGAAGGCTTCAGGTCCACTCTGCTGCGAAATTGCCATGGGGAAGCTGAGGGCAATTTGACTGGAAGTGAAGCATCTAGTGTGGTTGGGGTGGATGGGTACTTTTGGCTTTTGTAGTTGGACCTAAATTGAGAATAGGGGAGATGATGGGGGAGTGGAGACCTGATAGTCACTGAGTAATTCCTGAGGTGCTGGGGTTGAAGTGAGGTGTCATAGTCCCATGATTCTTGTCACATAAGGCAAGAATCTAGTGTCCATCTAGTCTCTCAGCCTAAAGACTGGGTTCCAAGATTCATGGTCTCCTACCCAGATCCCTAATCCATTGAAGCCTGGTCAATCCACAGAACCCAGGGCTCTAATGAATATAGCTAGAAAACAGCAGACCTGGTCGCAGGTCTCTCTGTTCTCAAAGCCCGAATTTGTTTGGCCCACATCCTTGGTTTATTTGGCTTTCTTGTTTTCACAAACCAGAGATATTTGATCTTCTGGTGGAATCTTGAAAGGCATCCCTTGTTTACGCACTAACAGTCCACATATGTGAATGTATGTTTCTCTGGTTTAACTATGAACATATGTGGCTTATTCATTCACTCCTTTGACAACTGGAACTGAGCTCTTCTTGGTTCACCCTTTTGGGATATCCAGGCACCGGAGGCTTACAGCCCTGCACCATCTCACAGGTCAAATGGGGGAAGAGAAAGTAACCAGCCAATGTTTCTTATGTGCCAGGAGCTCAGCTGCACACCCAGCTCCCTGGCAGGCTTTGGCTATTTGATCTTCACAGCAGACTCACACTGGAGGAGGCAGGCTCCCTGGAGCAAGGCAGCTTGAGAGACTTGGGAGGCTTTGCTCTTCCTTTCCCAGAAGGAGTTAGATCTGAGTCCTTGTTCTTTATTTAAAAACTTAAAATTCTACAGGTGAGATGTAAACATAGTCACACTGTAATACAGAAAATATATATTAGAATACAGGAAAAGTGAAAAATCCCTTCCCCACAACAATCCCAGCATTCCTCCAGGAAGGCAGCAATAGATATCAATTCTGTGGGTTTGCTTTAAACTTTTCTGTGCTTATTTGTATTCGGAAGGCACATGAAGTACACATATGCCCTGAACTTGAATGGGTGTTCATTCAGTAGAACTTATTAAAAGCATGTCCATATCAGAATATAAATCAGATTCTTAAACTCCTGTACATAATCTGTGGTATGAATATGCTAATTACTCTCCAAAAAGTTCACAGTTAAGTTCACTTAAGGTCTTTTTCTTTTCCTGTTACAAGTAATGATCCAGAGCAGACATCCGAGTACACATCTTTTTGAGCAAATACTCAAACTTCTATTGATAACTCACAGGATGATAAGCAATGCAGATTAATGGTTTCCACAGACACCCCCATATTGTCCTTAAAAGCCTGACAGACATGCTTGCTACCTGTGGGTGAAAGAGCCTACTACCTACTTAACAGCCCTGACATTACCAAGCTTTAAGAGCCTTTCATGTGAGAGTTGAAATAATGTCGCAGGTTAATTTTCTTGCTACTGTTCTATCTGTTCTAATGTGTCTCCCCTGGGAAGAGCTAGTTCCTGTGCTTGTTCTTTTTTCTAACAATGTATCTTTTTTTTTTTTTTAATGTTATGGCTTTCTTTTTATTTATTTAATGTATATGAGTACACTGTAGCTAGCTTCAGACATACCGGAAGAGGGCATCAGATCTCATTACAGATGGTTGTGAGCCACCCTGTGGTTGCTGGGAATTGAACTCAGGACCTCTGGAAGACCCCTGAGCCATCTCTCCAGCCCCAACAATGTATCTTTTAAAAGTGATTCTATGTATTTACTTTCTTATTTTAAATCATAGGTATGCTTTAAAAATACTTTTCTAAAGCCAGAGATCCTGGCACATTCCTGTAATCCTAGCATTTGTGAACTAGAGGAAGAAGGATCAGAGAGTTCAAGGTTCTCCATGGTTATTTAGTAAAATCCAGCTTAGGCTACACAAGAACCTGTCTGAAAAACACAAACAAATAAATGGACAAATGGATGAATGAATGAATGAATGAATGGATGGATGGATGAATGACTACATAAACAAAATACAACTGTTTTTCTAAAAAAAAGATTTTATTTATTTTATATATATGACAAGTACATTGTAGCTATCTTCAGACACACCAGAAGAGCAGTCAGTGCTCTTAACTGCTGAGCCATCTCTCCAGCCCAACAAAATACATCTTTTTGTTTGTTTGTTTTTGAGACAGGGTTTCTGTGTAGCCCTGGCTGTCCTGGAACTCACTCTGTAGACCAGGCTGGCCTTGAACTCAGAAATCCATCTGCCTCTGCCTCCCAAGTGCTGGGATTAAAGACGTGCGCCACCACTGCCCAGCTCAAAATACATCTTAATACATCAAAATAATCCTTATATCTAAGGATACATGTTGGGAGCCGCCTGAGCACCCACATCCGCCATTACAAGATGGCGCCTACATTCGGCCGAGGACAAGTTGTAAACAGGCTAGTGCGCATGCACCTGGTAATTTTCCACTTCAGAATCTCAGCCTCTCTCGTGGCGGCATCTGGCCTGGTGTGCGGGAGCCAATGGGGAAGCTCCATGTCCCAGGCAAGCGCTGTGACCCATATAAAGGGCGAGTGTTCTATTGTTCTGGGTCTCCACTCATGGCAAGCTTATGCTCTCCCTCTCAAGAGGCATTAAAGCTTTACTGCAGAAGGATCCTATGTGTGCCGCGTCATTCTTGCTGGCGAGACCTTAGCGCGGGACAGATACAGACATTTCAAGAATACATTATTATTTTATATTTAAATGATATATTTATAGTTCATATTTAAAGTTGATCTTTCTATAGACTAGGCAATAATACTTTATTAAGAGTTTCAAATATTTATCTCTGCTTTACTTTTAACTTTGTTCATTGGTGTATTCTCATTCAAATGTTTGAAATTTAGGGATAGGGAGATGGCTTAGGAGGTACAGCACTTACTGTGCAATTGTGAGGACCTGAATTTGCATCTCCAGCACCCACATAAAGGCTTCCTGGGCATGATAGCTCTCCAATAATTCTAGCACTCTGGAGGTAAAGACAGAGGTTCCCTGAAGCAAGCAGGTAGTGAGACCAATTGAACAGACAAGTTCATTAAGAGACTCGGCCTCGGTATAATAGAGACTGCATACGACACCAGGTGCCAGCTCTGCCTTCACACACACACACATACACACACACACACACACACACATACACACACACATACACACACACACACATACACACACACACACATACACACACACATACACACACACACACATACACACACACACACACGTACTTGCATATACACTTGTGACCCCACATGTGATTATGTTCTCTCTCTCTCTCTCTCTGTCTCTCTGTCTCTCTGTCTCTCTTTCCACATACATACAAATGAAAAAAAGTTGACTTTTTTTTTTTAATTTAAAAACACATCTGTGCTTTACCATAGGAATTTAAATATTGCATCTTAATCAAAAAATAACTTTTCTATTACTAAGGTTATAAATATGTTTTATATTTATATTCTTACAGATTTTTAAATAGGCTTAGACCTTTTATCGTCCTAGAATCTAACTTTGTTAATGACATGGTATCAGTAGGCCAGAAGAGAAAATGCATGGCCTGCCTGGCTCATGAGGTGAAGAGGACAGTGGCAGGAAACATCTATGTGGGAAGAATGACAATGGGGTAGGGCTCCACTACTCAGCTCTGCAGGCACAGGGAGACTTAGGGGAGGAGGAGATGATGTCCGAATCTGACAGAGCTGAGGCCTTTGTTAGAGAAGCAACTAGCCTGAGGTAACTCCTCAGAGACCCCAGCCTTATCACTTGCTTCCCTCTGGGTTCCCCCTCTGGCCTCACCACACACATAATGGCCCTAGAGTCCTTGAACATCGTCCATACAGAGCATCTATCCAAGTGAAGCCCAGGGGTGGAAGGCTGGGCAGCCTCTCTGGAGTAGCAACCCAGAGACAGCAAGCAGCACAGCTGGGAATCATCAGAAAGCAGCCTTTTTCATAAAATGGAGCTAGCTGCCCCCGCCCCATTCATTTGTTGATGAGTGTATTTTCCCAGTGGCGAGGATTGCTACTCCATGGAAAGCAGACGGTGTGCACAGTTCTTCTCAGTCCAGCTGCTCTTTTTATCTCTTCCTCCCTCACGAGTCCTGCACCGTTTTTAGCATAATTTTGTTTTGGTGAGGAGTCTTTGCTCCTTAATCTTCTAAGCATTCAAAATGTTCATGGTTATTCAAGCAGACTCATAATTCCAGGTGAATCATAAAATAACTGTACTCTGTTCGGTAAAACCCTGATGTTGGGATGTTCAATGATGCTACACTAAGTTAACAGTTCAATGTGGGGAGAGCCATTGTCTTTGCTATATGTTTTCTGGTCAAATCCAGAACATCTCCCTGCTTCTTCTCCTGGTCTTTTATCTCTTCATAGTCTTGTGGGTTTTCTTCATTGAAGTCATGCGTGCTAAGCAGGCTTTTTCCCATGAATTGTGTTGCTTTTGTGAATGGGGTCTCTTACCTGGTTATACCTTCTGTAGTGGCTATTCCTGATTGTCAACTTGACTATATCTGTAGTGAACTACAGTCCAGAATTAGAAGGCTCACCTGTAATCCAGATCTTGAGGCTGGAAGACACAAGTTTCTGACCTGGATCTTGGCATGGAGATCTTGAATAGTGGCCATGAAAAGTTTAGACCCAGGCAAAGTAGCACACACTTTTAATCCCAGGAGACTGAGGCAAGGAGACCTCTGAGTTCAAGGTCAGCCTGGGACAAAGCAAGTCCCAGATCCAGGTGAGATAGTACACACCTTTAATCTGGGCTACACCTTCAGCTGAAGACCTACGTAAGGACATTGGAAGAAGGAAGATTCGTTGATATTCTTCGCCCGCATGCCTTGTGGGACTGAGCAACTGCTAGATCTTTGGACTTTCATTCACAGCTGCTGCTGACCATTGTTGGGGAGTTGGACTACAGACTGTAAGTCATCAACAAACTCCCTTACTATATAAAGACTACACATAAGTTCTGTGACTCTAGAGAACCCTGACTAATACAGAAATTGGTACCAGTATAGTGGGGTATTCCTGTGACAGCCTGACCATGTTTTGGGGAGGACTGTGGAAGGACTTTGGAACTTTGGGCTAGAAGAGCCATTGGGATGTTAAGAGCTCTGTGGGATGTTCTGTAGGAGCTTGGAAGACAATGTTGAGAACAGTGCAGAAGATGGAGGCCTGGCTTGTGAAATTTCAGAGGGAAGATTAAAGACTCTTATCAGGGCCATTGGTATTTTAATTGTGAAGATTCTATGGTTTTGGTTAGCTGAAGCTGAAGAATCAGCTGTGATTAACAAGATACCAGTACTACTAAAGTGAAAACTTTGCATTACTGGGACAATTGATGCTGGTGAGCTGGAGCTAAGAAATTAACGATGATTAAGAAGAGACCAGCATCACTGAGGTGAAATCTTCTGGGAAGTGTTTTCTGAAAGCACAGAGGCTATGTTCCAGAGATAGCCAAGGTTGTACCTTGTGCTGTGGCTGGACTTGGTAATGTGTAGGAGTTACCCAGGTGATACTGGTTTTGAAGGCATGAAGGGGTCATGAAGAGCAGCTGAGGCTTGGCACTGTGAGAGGCCCTGGAAGGCCATTGGTGAAGGTGCAGCCTCAGTTGCAGTTGATGGCCAGGACTGAAGGGGTCATGCAAAGGAGTTGAGGCTTGGCACCATGAAGAGAGCCTATGAGAGGCTATTGGTAAACCCTAGTTGCGGTGGAAGACAGCAGTGTTTCAGAGATACCAGTACCATGAGATGACCACCAAGAGCAGCAGCAGCAGTGGAGTACAGGCATCTGAAGCCTAGAAGACAAGGTGTGTGCTACAAAGGGCAGAGCTGGAGAAGTGACCCAAGCCCTAGGAGGAGCCTACAAGATCATGAGTGGATCCCAGACATCAGACAGCTGGAGTTTGATTTTGCTTTTGATTGTGACTGTGCCCTGATATTTTTCCCTCTTGAAGGAAGAAAGTATTTTAGTGGAGACCACAGAGACTTTGAATTGTAAAAAAAACACTTTGGATTTTAAAAGAGATTGTATTTTTTAAAGGGATTGAAATTTCAATATTTAAGAATTTGCAAAGACTGTGGGACTTTTAAATCTTTAGATCTTGGGGATGAATAAGAAAGTAAGGGTTGAGGCTTAATAGTGATGTGTTTGTCAAGTTGACAAGGGGTCAATTGTACTGGCTGGTTTTGTGTGTCAACTTGACACAAACTGGAGTTATCACAGAGAAAGAAGCTTCAGGTGAGAAAATGCCTCCATGAGATCTAGCTGTAAGGTATTTTCTCAATTAGTGATCAAGGGGGGAGGGCCCCCCCTTTTGGGTGGTGCCATCCCTGGGCTGGTAGTATTCGGTTCTATAAGAAAGCAAACTGAGCAAGCCAGAAGAAGCAAGCCAGTAAGTAACATCCCTTCATGGCCTCTGCATCAGCTCCTGCTTCCTGACCTGCTTGAGTTCCAGTCCTGACTTCCTTTGGTGATGAACAGAAATTGGAAGTGTAAGCTGAATAAACCCTTTCCTCCCCAACTTGCTTCTTGGTCATGATGCAGGAGTAGAAACCCTGGCTAAGACACCTTCTGATCATCCTTGTGCTTACTGCCCTGAGTTTTCAGCTTGGACAACGCTGCATTCTCTCAGTATCTTTCATTCTTGGGAGATTGGGTATGAGTGGTCACGTCTGAAAACTCTAATAATGAATACTTACATTTGGTTTCTTTTTAGGTTTTGACTTTAATGGGAATAAGCTGAATTTCATTTTAAAGTATTTTATTTGGTTAAAAAAAGTTTAAAGTTGATGTCATGAATAAAGTTTAGGAAGACTTCTTGTCTAGCTGGGCCAGTTTCCTTGCTTTTTGTGTTGAAGGTAGCATATGCAAGGCCAATCACCCAGGACACCTGCCAGATACCCAAACCATATACCAGAAACTGAGAAAACCTCGGCTCAGAATATAAATAATGATCCTAACTTTCAAAACGCTTCTAGTCTAGTTGTGGTATAGATAAAAATATGTTTGCAAAAATTAGCAACCCCAAGATAAAATCAGGGACGAATTGAGCATGGTTAGAATTTAGAAGGAAGACGAGTGAGGACTAGGGAGAGCTTCTCAGAAATGTCAGCATTTAGATCTTGTGTCCCAAGTGCTGAGCTTGGGACAGATGGATGGACAGGAAGAGGTTACTCCAGGTGAAAGGCGCACGCAGTGTCCAAACCGCAATGGGAGCCTGGAGGTGAGTACAGCTCTGAGAGGCAGTTAACAGACAGAGGTACTGATCAGGAGGTCTCTGGGGGCCCAAGTCCATTACCAAATCAGCGATGTCATCCAATGTCAGCATGAAGAGACTGATTCAAGAGCATCCGAGGGAACAATTAGCGGTTATTAACTAGTGAGGCTGTGTAGCAGGAGGCTTTTTTAAAGCTAACAAGGATGTTGAAGATCTAGCCACAGAGCTCTGAACAGATAAAAAAGGAAATACACTAATAACAATGAAAGCTTCTGTTGGGGGTGTGGCTCAGTTGGAAGGGTGCTTCCTAGCACACAGGAGGACCTAGACTCCCATTCCCAGCCCGTGGGGACTCATGTTTATATCCCAGTATTTGTGTGGTGGAGGGTGGAGTTCAAGGTCATTCTCAGCTACAGAATGAGTTCTAGGTCAGCTTGGATTACATGAGACCCTGTTGAGGAGGGAAGAGGGACTGGGAGGGAGGAAGAGAGGGAGAAAGGGAAGGGGAGAGAGAGAGAGAGAGAGAGAGAGAGAGAGAGAGAGAGAGAGAGAATGAATTGGTCTTTAGTCTAGGCTCCACCCCACAGTTACCTGGCAGTAGCCAGGTGTGCCTGACTCAGTATAAAAGGAGCTGCTTGCCTCCTTCTCTCTCTCTTGCTCTTGCTCTCTTGCTCTTGCTCTCTTCTTTTCTTCCCTTGCCCTCTTTCCTCTCTCTCCCCATTCCCCTCCCCTCTCTCCACATGCTCATGGCTGGCCTCTCCTCCCCTCCTCTCCCCTTCCTCCTCCTCCTCCTCTTCTTCCTTCTTCTTCTTCTCTCTCTCTCTGCCTTTCTCTGTCTCTACTACCCCCTCAACTCCCCTCCCCATGCCCTAAATAAACTCTATTCTATACCATACACAGTATGGCTGGTCCCTCGGGGAAGGGATGCCTTGGCACGGGCCAGCAGAGGCACCTCCTTCTCCCACACCTCACCACACTTTTACCAAACAGATCCCTTCCTTTCTTATCTTTTAATGAAACACAACAGAGAGAGCATTTGAATGGGAAGGAGGGAGGGAGGGAGGGAGGGAGGGAAGGAGGGAAAGAGGGAGGGAGAAAGAAAAGGAAGCTGTCAGTTGTATTGCATGCTGCCATGTCAGACTGATGTCGATGGTTGGAGTCTGCCCGGATGCCTGCTTGGTTGGTTATAAAGGCCAGGTCACAGCAATGGTGACTTTCTTCTTGGCAAACCTGATACTGTTTCCACTTTGCATTTGCATACAGATTTCTGAATTAGCCTTGGTACTGCAGAAGCCTTCTCTAAAGCTTGCTTTTCCCATCCAGTGAATGCTCTAGCGCTTCAGGTGCCGTGGCATAGGCTGCTGCGAAGTATTACAGCAAGTCGTGGATTAAGAAAAAGGAGGAGAAAGTGTCTGGAGAGATGCTTCCAGAAGGATGTCCTGTCACCTTCAACCTGATCAAGTTTTGTGTCTTGAGGTGGTCCTCTCTTTCCAAGCATTTATTATGCTTTAGTAGAATTCCAGCTCTTGCTCAGGGCAAGGTGGACCATATGAGGAATCCAACTTCACAAAACAATGATGACAAGAGCTAAGCAAGCACTGTCCTGGCTTACAAATACGTATTTCTTCTTTAAAGCAGCCTTGCGGTGTAGATGCTAAGGAGAAAGCTGAGGCCCACGGAGCCTTGGTAACTTCTCAAGGTCATAGTGTAGCCAACCATGGTTAGAAGCATTGAGGCTCTAGAGCTCTGATCTCACTCAACATTGCACTTCAGTGCTTCACACAGGAGCTGAGGGTCAAGCTGGAGACTCTACAACTCATCTTGACATCACTGGGAGGCAGGCCTGGGAGTGGCGTGTGCAACTTTCTCCATTGTCGCTTGCTTTACATCTACTGCCTTATCCACAGACACTTCATCTTATTGACCCAGGACCTCTGACATGGTCACATAAGCTCCTCCCCCTCTGATCCTCCTTCATCTTGATGTAAGACTTATTTAACAAACCCAACACAGCTCCCCGTCACCTTGAGACACAGTTCAAAATCTTGATCCTGCCATGTAAGGCTCCCCATCGCCTTCAGTAGGATGCCCCATCAGCCTCTGCTTAAGCACTCAGTGAACCCCGCTCTATATCCTTTCTCCTCTGTTCATTGCTGTGGTAACATTGGGGACATGGGAGGGTGTCTTTGACCCAGAAGCAATCTATAAATAATATACACCAGGTGCATAGCCCTTCATCTGCAGCCCTGAGATCCCAAAGACTAAAATTCAAATGATATTTTTCTTTTTACTCATTTGAAGCCCAAACCTTCTCTGGACTAAGATGATTATTGCCTTTAGTGTGAATATGAGTTTTTAGTTATGAGATATGCCCCAGACCTGTAGATATGGGATATACGCCGTATTATCTTTCTGGAACCTGAAAATATTCTCAACTCCAAAATATATTTGGCCTCGAGGGTGCATGTGACCTTTTTCATACAATTCAGAATGGGACCCTGGAACCTTTGCCCCCTCGGGTGCTCGGGAAGTGAGAGGGGACAGCCATGTGCTGGATCCCTGAAAAGGAGTAATTCGTTCTCTATGAGTGAAATAACCTAGTCCAAGCTGCAGCTGCAATAAGCTCGGAGAGCTCATTCGGTGTTCTGTATGTCCAAAGAATGAAGTCAAAATTGCTCCAGCCACCTTTCAGTGCTAGGGATGGAACTCAGAGCCCGGCACACACCAAGCATGTGCTCTACCACTGAGCTACGTCCAAGTCCTAGACCATCCATCTTTATAGCCTCATTTCTAGACAGTGCCACCGTTCACACAGGACTATGAGGCTCACAAAGGCAGGCATCAATTTTGTTTTTCTTTGTGACGTTAAAGTAAAAGATAAGCCACAACCCATGGGCCAAATCCAACCCTTATGTTCGTTCTCTCTCTCTCTCTCTCTCTCTCTTTCTCTCTCTCTCTCTCTCTCTCTCTCTCTCTCTCTTTCTCTCTCTCTCTTACACACACACACACTTCTATTGGAGCACAGCTATATTCTTCTATTTATATATATTTTTTAGGATGGCTTTCATAATCCAGCAGTAGAACAAAAAGCTGCATCAGCCTGGAGAGATGCTCAATGGTTAAGAACACCAACTGCTCTTGTAGAAAGACATACCCACATGATGGTTCACAACCATCTGTAACTCCAGTGCCCTCCAGGAGATCCAATGCCCTCTTCTGGCCTCTGTGAGCACTGGACACACATGGTAACATGGGCATTAGACAGGGACCAGTCCATTTCTTCTACAAAGGGAAAAAAATTGAGAGGTAGCATGGCTAGGCAGGATATGTACCATGCAATTCCAGTGAGACATGCACGGTTGCTCTAATGATGGTTACAGTCAGAGGAGGGCCAAAGGAATATGAAGGAGCATGTAGAAGTGACTCTTGCTGTCTGTCTGTGCACTTCTCCTCAATGCCTTTCAAATGTTGAAACCTGATCCCCCCCTCACCCCATGCCAATAGGAGAGAGACTATGGGGGTGATTGGATCATAAGGTTGGAGCCACTGGTGAATGGGACCAGTGCCCTTGTGGAGGAGACAAGAGAGCTTTCCTCTTCTCTGTACTTAATACTCCCTGCAAGGTTATAAAAAGTCAGCCATCTGTATCAGGAAGAGAATGCTTGCTGGACAATGAATCTGCCAGTACCTTCATCTTGGCCTTCCCAGTGTCGACAGATATATTTCTGATAATTTTTTTAGCCATTTAGTTGCTAATATTTTATAGTAGCAGCCTTAATGTTTTCTCTCTCTCTCTCTCTCTCTCTCTCTCTCTCTCTCTCTCTCTCTGTGTGTGTATGAGTGAGAGAGAGAGAGAGAGAGAGAGAAACAGAAACAGAGAGACAGAGAGACGGTGTGTATGTTTGCACACACGCACAAGAGTACAGGTGCTCACACAGACCAGAAAAGGGTTGGGTACCTCGTGCTTGGGCAACTGTGAGCTACCATGTGGGTGAAGGGCCTAGAGTGCGAGCAGTTAGTGCTCTAACTGCTGAGTCATCTCTCTAGCTCCTGAGAACCTTTCTTCACAAAGCTCTGTAAGGACTTCACTAAACTGAGGCTCAGAGTCTGCATTCTGGATAATAAAGCAGCCAAGTCGTGTGGCCAGGACTTAAACCCACTACTACCAGACTCCTTGTTAGCCACTAAGGGACACTGACTGAGGTGGCTTACTCTTGATCTGTAAGAGTAAAGCAGAGTCCTTTCTGAACCAAGAGGTGAGGGATTGCTTGTGAGGGAAGTTGGTGTTTTCTAAATTCCATTCCGAACATGGGAGTGGGGGTGTGGGGGGTGGAGGAACCTGGCAAGAGACAGACTTGTTGATGGGAGAAGGCTGAGCATCAAAGAGGACTTAGCTAGTATTCAGTACTTTGCAACTTCATAGGCCTCACCTTACCAACTAACTCTTATTATCTGAGAGAAAATAGCCTAGAAGCTCCACATGTGGTGGCAATCTGTGATCAGGATAGAACAGTGAGCTTGGGGGCATCTGATGTGTCTGAAGTAAAGCTTGTCCCACAATTTCTCTGACATTAGGCATCGAGAAGAATCACAAGCTTGCTTGTTATAAGGCAAGAGAGCTTCACTTGCAGGCTATGACCTCACTAAAACGCCTGAGGAGCAAGTGAGGAGTTAACATCAGAGATGGGGAGAGCCAGCTCTGGCTACCATGGCAGCTTGTTGAAAGAATGGTTGGGAACAGCAATGCCATGCCAATATACTTGGTTGAGAAAGACTTGGATCCGCAGGACCAACCATCCAACAGGTGGAATGTAAGCTAGGAGTTCCTGGAAGACCAAGTGTGGCACGGCTCCAGGGGGGACTGTCCATTGACAGCTTAGTTTCATGAGGCAGCTGGAAACCCAGGTGCAGGATCCAACCCTCATGGGAGGAAGCTGGCAAACACAAAACAGGAAATGCTGGCTGCAGAAGACAGAGTGCCAAGCACTGCAGCAAACTGAAACCCAGGTGGGAAATGGAAGCTGGAATCTCCAGGCAGAGCCAACACCATGCAGGTCCTGCAGGGCACTGCAGCAGGACAGCCCACAGAAGCACCAAGAAGCCTATCCCATGTGTGCACCAGGACCCAGGTCTAAAGAAGAAGGCTGGATCCTCTTCCTCGGATAAAGAAAAGTTGCTATTATATACTGTGGTCCTGGTCAGGTGGGATCTAGCAAGGATGTTCTGATGCTGTGGGCTTCCTAGTTGTTGGTAAAGTTAATTAACATAATAAAAAAGTAACTATTTTAGGGCTGGAGAGATGGCTTGGTGGGTGTTTGCAGCACAAGCATGAGGTCCTGAGTTCGGATCCCAGCACACATGTGGAAAGCCAGGGTATTGACCTTGTGTGTTTGTACCTCAGTGTGCTGGGGACTAAGACAAAGGATAGCCTGGGTTTGCTGGCTGCCAGCCTAGCTCCAATTTCAGTGAGAGACCTTGTCTCAAAGGAATATGGTAGAAACTGATAGAGCAAGACAGCTGACTCCTTCTCTGGCCTCCAGGCACATGCACACAGGTAATATACACCTGCATATACTTGTACACACACACACACACACACACACACACACTTTGAAGTTACTTCTTCAGTAAGATTTATTACATGTTCAATGTTGAAATCATTACAAACTTTATTCTGAAATATTTCCATCATTCCAAAGTAAAACCTTCTCCCATGGAGCAGATTCTCCACTTTCTCCTCTTCCCCCAGCCTAGGGCAGCTGCCTATCTGCATTCTGTCTCTGTGGGTGACTTCTTAATCTTTTACATATGTAGAATGTCCCAGTACATGGCCTGTTTTGTCTGGCTTTTTTCTCTTAGTGCAGTGACTCTCAACCTTCCTAATGCTGTAACCCTTTAATGCGGTTCCCCATGTTGTGGTGACCCCCAACCATGACATTATTTCCATTGCTACCTCATAACTATAATTTTGCTACTGTTAATGAGTAGTAATATCTATGTTTTTTAATAGTCTTAGGTGACCTCTATGAAAGAGTCATTTGACCACCAAAGAGGTCACAACCCACAGATTGAGAATCATTGGCTTAGTGTAATGTTCTGGGGGCTTACCCATGATGCTGTGTACATCAGTACAGGCATGGTTATTCTTCAGCATTCGTGGGACATTGATTCCAGGACCTTTGGTAGGTATCATAGTATAAGGACACTCACAACGACTGTATAAAATGCTGCAGTGCTTACGTTTAACCTCCATTAAATCCTCTCTAGATAATATTTACTACAGTGTAAATTCTGTGTAACTTAACACTTTTGTTTAGGAATAATGACAACAGGAAATGTCTGTACACATTCAGGGTAGATGTAGCAGGCATTACATGTTCTTGATGCATGGTTGGTTGAGTCTGTGGTGGTGGGAACTTTGCCTGTTCAACTCTTCCTTTATATACCTGAAGCACATTCTATAGTGTTCATATACCACATTGATTTATTCCTGCAGACATTTTGACCTGAGATTATCAAGGCATACAAATTAGAGCATCAGGAAAGTGTCAGGTGGGGTCAGAAGTACATATATACACAATCAGCATGTTTTCCCACACCCGAGCTCAGCCTATCCCTAGGAAGGACAATCGTGTCTCTTAAACAAAATCCAGAAAGGGCCAGTTGGTTGTATCCCTGTAATCATGCACCACTCAGCACTGGGATTTGTCCCAAGTATCACAAGGTTTACATGCACAAACTATGGTGGCTACAGCATCCCTGTGGCATGGGATCTTCCAGGCCTGCCATTGTCCTGTGTGTGCCATTGTCTTCCATGGTGGTAGAGTAAGTGTGAAAACAGCCTGGCACATTCTCTCTTGCGATCTCTCACTCTCATATGTGACCACAGTGTAACAAGTACACATGCAGATGTAGACCAAAGACTGATGCTCACTGGACACCCACTGATGCTTAATAAGACAAGGCGAGACCTTCAGAAAACCCACCTTCCTCTGTAGTGTGGATTCATTATTCTGTGGTTAATAACTAATACTGGAAATTAATATGGCAGTAGTTATTTTTAACCAGTTATTCCCCAAATAAAAGACAGAGACCTTGGAGTTATAATAAGCTTTCAAGCACTGGAGCTGGACAGATACCTGTAAGCTACTTTATCTGCTTTCATGCCTTGAGCTCCAATGTATTTCGTGCCATATGTTTGGTTTGTGCTGCTCCTGCTTCATCAGACTAGCCTTCATGGCCACAAGCTCATTGTCCATACTGCCCCAGGGGGACTTCCTTCTTCCTCCTCTCCTTGCTCTCTCATGGTCCCTCCCTGAGACCCCAATCCCCACCTACCTCCCCTTTCCCCATCTGCAGGCTGTCAGCAACTTTTATTAACCAATCAGAGATCATTGGGGGGCAAGGTTTACACAACAAAGGGACATCCTGAGATTCTGGGGTCTTGGGGCAACTAGATCTTGGAATACAGAATTTAGCATCTGAATACATAGCAACAGACCAACCCCAACATTCCTCCAGCAACACTCACCAGGACTATGAAGCACCAATAAAAAATAAACTTGTTCCTGAATTTTTTTGTCTCCCTCCAAGCCTGCTTGCCACAGGGACTTCCTGATTTGGTGCTGGTAAAGAAATGAGACTCCTTAAAGAGCACCTCCTCTCTGTGATTAATTAGTGTGAGCAGACTTTACCTTGACTTTTCTGTGGGCATTTCCCTAACAGCCAAGAAATCAGGGTGGGCAAATGCTCCTTTATGTCTTAGTTCTGTGCTATTCATAAATGAAAATTATTGTTAATTTAGAGCTCGACAGCTGTGGTGCATTGGTAAGTCCACGGCAGCTGTCATCAGGACGCCAGCTTCTTTTCCAAACAGATGTTTAATTTGACTTTAGTGCGCCTGCCAGTTTTTAGGCAAAAGAGAATGGGGAGGGGGGCAGACACAGAAGTCATCATTATAGTCCTGATTTGGTTTCATTTCAGGACATAAATCGGAATGATTAACCATGACAGAAGAATTGCTCTAATTACAGTTTCAGGTTCAGAACCAGTTAGCTGTCATCTCCTGCACTGACCGGAGTCCAGCTTTCTTTTTCTTTAATTTTTTTTTTTTTTCTTAAGTGAGAGGCTGTTTTGTGGTAATTGCACTCAGGCTCTGAGCAATCTTCCCAGCTTCTTAGTAAAGGATCACAAAATGCAGGGAAACTCAGGGAGTGGGGAGAGAGGAGCAAGGCCCCAGATGAATGTGACAGGACTGGTCCTGTCTCATGGCTCCTGAGTCAGAACACTGTGGAGAGTGGACAGCACTCAGAGCCGCAGCCAGGCTCCGCATCCATGTCCACCGATTCACGCTGATGTGGCCAGGCAGCTGGCTTTGTGCATGTTTGCAGTATGCAAATTGTCCTCAGTGTGTAAAATTCAGCACATGTAGAAACTTGGTGAGTGAGGACCCACTTGGTCAGTCTGCTGTCTTAGTCCATACCAGCTCCTAGGTCTGTTTTCCTTACCTCTGCTTTTGTGTGTTTGACTTTCAGTAGCCTCACTTAGATTTGGCTTTCATTCTTTGGTGTTTATAATGTCCCATCAGCAGCCTATGGTCCCTCGTGGACCTTGCCTCTCTCATGAGGACTTTGGAGACTCTATGGTTTCTAAAAGGGTAACAATATACTACTCCATATTGTTCTTGCTTCTTTGGACATTGAAATAGAGGATTCACCTCAGCGTCATCAGTCAAGAACTTAATGTGTGTTATACAGAAGATATTTCCAGCTCACGTGGTTACTATTGATTGTCAACTTGACACGATCAAGAGTCATCCAAACAACATATCTGGAAAAACTGAGGATAGGAGACCTAACTTAAGTATAAGTGACAACAACCTGTGGGCTGAAGCCCCAAACTGAATAAAAAGGAGAAAGCAAGCTATGCACTTAGCATTCACCTCTCTGCTTCCTGAGTGTAGGAAAACTGAGAGCAGTGGCCTCACGTGCCTGCCAGCATTCCCCTCCCCTAGTCCTGCCATGGTGGACTGTGTCCTTGAACTGTGAACCTTCCTCCCCATATGGCTTTTGTTGTGTTTGTTTGTTTGTTTGTTTGTTTGAGGCACAACAATGAGAAAAGTACTAGCATACCACCCCCAAGCACCTGCAGTAGACATCTTGGATCCCAGCTCTGAAATCATGAAGTCTGATTGAGAGATGATGTACCGAATCACTCGACTAATAGAGACAGCAGTGGGCACTCAGGACAGAAGCAAGAACACAGAAGATCTGACCCCTGAAAGTCTGGCTCCTCTGATTTTCAAATGGAAAGTGAAGGTTTTTCTTTAGGAATTAATTCCTCCATGACTGCAGAAAGACCAGGCTTCCCCTAGGTTGACTTCCAAAGCATTCTAGAGGAACCTCTGGGAAGTCATAACCCAGAGCAAGAACTATGGACTACTGCTATCTAGCTCAGCCATGCACCTCGGTGCTGCTTTCTCTGCCTCTTCTGCAGGTTTAAACTCAACTTAATGCCATCCCTGAACAATTAAGACCAAATGCCAGTGGCTAAGGGATGGATATCATTGGAAACCCAAAGCACTCCCTGGAGAACCCACCTGTATACCTACCATAGGTTTGGCTGCTATTGGGACCCAATCTCATCCCCAGGGGATCCCTTTCCTTAGTTCGCTACCTGACTCAAACTTTCTAGGCATTGAACTCAGTTTCCTTCCCCAAAGAATGTACTTGTTCAAACCCCACTTCCCCCAGTTCTAAACCATTTTCCTTAGTCTATTTAGTCTGTTATTCTATTTAGCTCTTTACTTTAAAATATGAGCTTCCAAAACTAAGATGAAACCCTGCCTCCACTACTTACTGCTGATACCAGGGAATCATTTTATTTTCTAAAAGAATGTTACCATTGCCTGGTGGTGGTGGTGCACACCTTTAATCCCAGCACTCAGGAAGCAGAGGCAGGGGGATCTCTTGAGTTCAAGGCCAACCTGGTTTATAGAGTGAGATCCGGGACAGCCAGGGCTACATAGAGAAACCCTGTCTGGAAAACAAAACAAAACAAAACAAACAAACAAAAAATATGTTACCAGCATACATTAATTGTACAAACTAGTGGGGTCTCATCTGATATTTCCATAAACGCACAGAGCATTTGTTTATCAAATCTGACCTCCCTTTCTCCTCCTCCCCACCCCACACACCCTTTTCAATCTGTAACAATCATCATGCTGTTCTTAAGTTTGTTACCTTCCACATAGCGTTCTTGTCTTTCCATGTCTGGCTTATTCCTCTCAGCATAGTTCTCTCTATTTCTACCCACTTTGCTGCAAATGATGAGATTTCATTCTTCTTTATTCCTGAATTTGTTTTTAGGTTCCTTTTATGTACAGGATATTAATCTTGCTACCACTGATAGTTAGCATATACCTTCTTCAGTGCTGTCTCTGTCTCTGTCTCTGTCTGTCTCTTTGTCTCTGTCTCTGTTTCTGTCTCTGTCTTTCTCTCTCTGCCAGTCGTGTGACTTGCTACACAGAAGTAGTCCTGCCAACATGTGTTGCTGCTTCCTTTGCTTTGTGGGCCCTACCCATGAAACCATCGCCAGATCCCATATAGTGAAGTCCCCCCCCCCCAATTTATATTCATTATCTTCAAGTTTCAAATCTGTTTACATCCATTATCTTCAAGAAGCTAAGTTAGCTCAGCATTTTGACTTTGGGTTTTAAGTCTTGTATCTAAGTCACTGCTCCACTTTGAGTTGATTTTTCTATAGGTAAGAGACAGAAGTCAAGACTGGGTCATCTGCTGGGGGTGGGGTAGTTGGATCTGCCAGGAACATTTACTGATAAGACTGCCTTTCCTCCAGTGTGTGTGTGTGTGTGTGTGTGTGTGTGTGTGTGTGTGAAAGAGAGAGAGAGAGAGAGAGAGAGAGAGAGAGAGAGAGAGAGCTTGCCTCTGAAGGGAATTAGTTGGCACCAGATGCTTAGGTCTATTTTGAGGTCCCCATTCTGCTCTACTGGTCATGATATGTTTGTTTGTGTCAGTATCTTTCTTGACATTAGGCCTTCTAGTACCTCCACCTTTATTCTCTTTGCTCAGATTGCTTTGGCTTTTTTGACATCTTTTGTGTTTCTTTAGAAATTTTAGGATTTGTTTTGTCCAGATCTGTGAATACCATTGATTTTTTTTTTAGAAGATTTATTTTATTTTTAATTATCTGTGCATGTGTGTGCCTGAGGGATATGATGTGTCCACAGGAGTGCAGGTGCCCATGGAGACCAGAAAAGGGCATCAGATAGATCTCCTGGAGCAGTTACAGGCAGTTGTAAGCCACCCAACCTGGGTACTCACAATCAAAGATGGGTTCTCCCTCTGCAAGAGCTGAATGAACTCCTAATAGCACCTCTGGCTGTGAATCATGATTTGGGGAACATAGCATACCGTGGAGAAGTCAAAGAGCCAGCCGCTGTGGGCTATATAAGGAGTGAGACTGTAGAAGTTCAGGCAGATGAGGTGCAGACAACAGCAGGTTCAGGGTGCTCACTGTGTGGCTGCTCCTACAGTGAGGATGGAGGCCACCATCAGAGGACAATGAAAGTATTAGTGATAATAGCATTGCTACTAGAAAGGTCTTCTGGTACTGACAGTCCTTGCAGTGCTGAGGAGTCAGAAATGCTTAACCTCTGGCAGTTTAACTAATGAGCCCAGACTCTGCATAGTGAGAGGCAGCCACAGAAACTGCAGCCCCCAGTTGGGATTCCATCCCAGTCCTGAGGCAGCATGTGGTCAGACAAGGTGCAGGGCTGGCAGTGCTCAGAACTATGTAGGTGGTTGGTAGCAGGAACTGAGTTGTCTGTCAGCCAGGAACAGTGTACAGCTGGAAATTGTGGCTGAGACCTGGCAAGTCCCTCTTAGCCCTCTTTGGTGCACACCCACAAGCAGGAAGATAGCTGAAGTCAGGGCTTTTCTCCTCCCAACTCCTTCATCTGTAACTCAGGCCCTGGAGCAAAGCAACAGCCAGAACCACAGAGTGATTTAAGACTCTGGGTAGGACCCTATGAGAGGGCATGGGCTCTGGAGCTAACAGGAACCATGTGGATGCATGCCTTTGCACCTGGCTTGGTTGGTCATACATACTCTTAGTTTCAGAGGGCAAGGGGCTCAATCTTCTGTGTCTTGAGGATATCACTCTTCATTCCCCTCTGTTGGCAAAACCTAGACCCAAGGCACACAGCGGGGGTAGGTAGTAATCATTCTTCCTGGCTGATGTGTGTGTGCAAGGTAGCTTCTGCCTACGGGTCAGTGCAGTGAAATCCTATGGGCTCCCAGAGAGGGGAATATTCAGGGACTACTGACCTGAGAGCAGCTCACATTCAGTCAGTGGCTCCCTTCTCAAAATGGGTCTTGGCTACAACACCACAGAGGCTCAGTGGGGGGATGTTCTGAGATTCTTTTCCAAAGCCAGGTTCACATGAGCTGCAAGTTTGTGATGCTTCTGTGGCCTCATAGCTGCTGGGATTGCCATTGTCCATGTAGCTACAGTTTCTGAGCTTTTGTTCACCCTTTCTCCTATAAAGAGTGGTGCTCCCTTCTGTTTGCCATGGAGCCAAACCCCTGAGTGTTCTTCCTCCCTGGACTTTGAAGCTTACAAGAATCCCATCTCTCATCTCCCTGTTTCTAGTGTTCCCCTTCTTTCTGGTCACTCTTCTCAGATTGGGGCTATTCCCCTGTTACTTTGATCCTTCTTTGTGGATGAGGCAAGGAGTTCTGGGTGCCTCTATTCAACCATCTTGAATTGTCCCAGACACTTGAAATTCCCGGTGTCTCAAATTATCCCCCTGTCAAACGGGCTAATGGCAGGAGCTGCCTTAGGAGTTGTTACCAAGATCAGATAAGTTCTTGTAAATAAATATTATCTGATAGAAGCCAGACACAAGGCCACACCTCTGATGATTGCCATTGTGGTGATTTTCTAAATCTGAAATAAGACAAAGATTACCGTCATCTCTGAAGATAAAGGCCCACTGGTTTTGGTTTCTGGCATAAGTCTACATTGTGGGGTGGTTGTGGAATTCCAGTGTCTAGGTAAGGAAGGGCTGGGACTGAAGCTCACCTGATAGAGGGCTTGCCCTGCGCACGGTAAGCTCTAGGTATAGTCCTCAGCACTGCTTGGCTAGCACTGCTTGGCTATGAAGGTATATGTCCATTGTTATGGGGTCCTACCAGAGATGACCACTCAGACACAGTTTATAGCAAATTGGAAGTCTTTATTTCAGCTGGCTGGGACTACACCCAGGCATTCATAACCTAAGCATGGCCCTGAGTGTCCAGAACATTGGGCATTGGAAAGCAGAAACCACATCCTGGCATCTGACTCTTGGCAGCTGCATGGGGCTGGGGGAGGTTGGTGGCTTCGACTAAACAAGCGATTTGGCAAAAGCTAAGATAAGTAATTATCTGGAAGGGGCATTCAATGCAAGCAAGTAATTTAATAGAAGCTAAGTTAGCTGGGCATCTTGACCTCCGGTTTTTACAATAGAGTTGGGTAGTTTCCCATGGCATTCGCCATCAAAGAGACCAAATATGGCCTCAGCATGAATACAAGATGGAGGGACCTCTGCCCTGTCTTGCAATGTCACATCATAATCCCAGAACTTGGGAGACTGAGGCAGGAACATTACAAGTTCAAGGTTAGCATGAGTTATAAAGAGAATTCAGAGCCAATGTGAGCTACTTAGCAAGATGCTGTTTCCTAAAAACAAAACCAAGAAGTTATGCTTTGGTCTCACTCACCTGGCCTCCATTCCCGTTTTCTCCTTGCCAGCTGCCATAGAGGATATGAGCTATGCTGCCCAAGTTTGCTTTCTGTTGCTGTGACAAAACACTGATCACAGCCAACTTAGGGAAGGAAAGGGTTTATTTCAGCTTTCAGTTACAGTCTTTTATGGAAGGAAGCCAGGACAGATCAAGGCAGAAGCCATGGAGGAACAAAGCTGCTTACTGGCTTGCTCTCCATGGCCTGCTCAGGTACCTTTTTATGTAACCCAAGCCCACCATGTTAGGGGTAGCCTTGCCCATGGTGAGCTGGTCTCCCCCCAACACACACACACATCAAGCATTAGTTTTTTAAAAAGCCCCACAGACATGTCTACAGGCCAATCTGATGGGGGCAATTTCTCAGTTGGGGTTTTTCTTCCTAGGTGACTCTAATTCGACAAACTAACCACAACAGGTGTTATGAAAAACATAAAATAATAATGCTAAGCTAAAAAAAAAGTCAACAGCAGAGAAAGTAAATGCTAAACTATTAACATGGAGACAAGAAAACCAGGCAATTATACACAGCTCCGTTCTCATTCAATCTTTTCAAGAGCCAGTGTTTTACAGCCTGCTGTATAGAATGGGAAACCATGGGTCACCAGTCATATGCCAATCAAAAGCAAAAAAAAAGAACAGCAGTTGAAAAGTTTATTGTGTGGCAGAGTGTCTATGTGGTCTCAAACCGGCCTTCTTCCTACATCACTTTGCTAGACCAAGCTAATGACTTTCAAATGCTTTGAAACTACAAAATGAAAAATGGAGATTTTTTTTGAATGGTAAAGTCTAGATGATACCTGGAATGAGACAAACCCAAATTTGAGTCATGTGCCACCAGGCAGAACACCCATGCCTTCTAGAATGATGCATAAACTGAATGTAGTTTTAAAGAAACACTGGGCTAACATGACATTTTGCAGAATAAGCAGCATGTCACGCAAAGTTTCCTTCAGAAAAGCCCAGGACAGACATAGGGGGTAATGTCAGCTAAAGGAGCATAAAGAGACAAAATCCCAGTCAGCCTTGGCTGCAGCATCATTACTACCTAAATGGGATGCCTTGGCTGCAGCATCATTCCCTGAATGGGATGCCTTGGCTGCAGCATCATTTCCTGAATGGGATGACTTGGCTGCAGTATCATTCCCTGGATGGGATGCCTTGGCTGTAGCATCATTCCCTGGATAGGATGCCTTGGGTTCAACAGAACAGCTGTGGAAACTTGAATAGGTGTGAGAATTACATGAATCATGTTAACTGTCTAAATCTAATAGTTATATTTTAGAGGGATGTAGGAGATCACCCTTACTTGTAGAAAATACATATGACTGTGATCAAGTATTTGCCTGGCATACATGAAGCCCTGGGTTTGATCCCTGGCACCACATAAACTGAGTGTGGTGGGCACCCTATAATCTCAGCCCTAGGGAGGTGGGAAGCATAAGATCAAGACCTTAAGGTCATCCTTGGTTACTTGGTCCAGAAAGAAAGGAGAAGAGGAGGGGAAGGGGAAGGAAGACTGGACTTGAGAAGATTATGCAGCATGTCAACCACTAACTCCTAAGTGCTTCAGCATGGGGGAGGGCCTTCTTTATTCTGCCCTTGCTCTTGAAGGTTTGTCTTAAGGTTTCCACCTTAAAGATCTGCTAACATCTGCCTGAGAAGACGTTGGGCTGTGAAGAAGGAAAGAAGGATCAGCTGGGTCTGAGGGGTCATGTTAAGTTCATTGGTTTCTTCTCAAGGTGCAGACTCAAAGCACCTCATCTTGTGCCAGGCACAACTAGACACTAGGATGCTGATCTATGTGGGATACAGCCCTGATCTCACAGAGTACTGGGAAAACAGCAGGATTGGAAAGCAGCCTCGAAGGGGCAGAAGAGGCACAGAGTGGGTTGTGCGGACACATCTAGATGAATGGGGAAGAAAGTCCAGAGGACACACTTCACACTTCTGAGGGATAAAAACATCAACAACGAGGGAAATGGAATGTAGGGTTGGCCTCAGATCAGAGAAAGCAAGGGCCATTCGAGGAACTGCATGGAAGTCACAAATGTGGAGCAGGGAGGAGTGGGGACGGCCCGGCACAGGTAGTGAATGCCGAGGGATTTGGCCAGGAGTGGGTCCTTAGTTAATGTTTTTTATTCTGTTTTGATTTGTTTACTTCCCTTTCCTCCCCTCTCCCCATCCCGTCCTTTGCCAGAAACCCTCTTCTCTGAGAACTCAGCAGGATGCCAGTTAAAACGTTTAGTGCCAGTAATAGTAATGGCTAAAATGTATGCCAGTGGTCCAATAATGAAAATACTATTGGGCTGATGATAGGGCTCAGCACGTGAGGGTACCTGCCATCAAGGCTGAGGACATGAGCTCCATCCTGAAACCAGATGGTGGAAGGAGAGAACTGGCTTGTTCCTACTAGTTGTACTCTGACCTCCACAAGTGTTCCATAACACGCCTGTACCTGCTCATGTACATATGCTCATGTGTGTGTGCAAAAACATATTTTTTTTAAAATACTATCATTTTCTCACACTTACTGAAGAGGAAACTGAGGCACACTTATTTATCTACCATCATGGTGTCTCATCAGTAGCAGAGCTGGGATTTCGAACTCTGTAGCCAAAGGCTTTGGTCTGCTATCATGCCTGGGTGTATCTTTAATGTGGCTGACTTCACAAGAAGATTGACTCACAAGTTCTCCAACCTCAAAAGAAATATGGCAGGTGTTGGTAAACTGCAGGTGCGTCTGCCATGCGGACTGCCTCCTTCCAGCCCATTCTCAATGTTGTCAGTGTCTGCTCTGTCCTCTGATATGTGAGACTTGAGTGTGTGTGTGTGTGTGTGTGTGTGTGTGTGTGTGTGTGTGTGTAAAGAAACTTGAACAGGTTGGGGATTTGCCCCATGATTGGCTGTTGATGTGACAGCTTATGTTATGGAGGACCTGAAAGCAACAAAGCATCAAATGAAAAAGGAACAGACCAAAGAAACAATACAAAGTTAGGTCAAGGGGCAAAGTTCAGAATGGAAACCTAAGTCAAAAGTACAAAAGTCTCTTTTAAACATGGTGTACCCACAGGGCTGGAAGGAAGGGCAACAGATTTTTCACCAGTCTGTACTGTCTCATTGCTCCAGAGGACTCAGGTGAGCATTTGGCAAACATTTAGTGAGTATCTACTATGTGCCAGGTTTGAGCTAAGCATGGGAGATGAAAAACGAAGAATAGGTCAGAATGTGGATATTTATCTGACAACTTGAAATACCACCCTCATTTTGCCATCAGCCTCTGGAACAGCCAGGAAGTAACAGAGTTACCAGCTGGGGACAGATGAGGGGAAAGCTGAGTTCCTCCCCAGGGTTCCTGCCTAGATTCCCTCCAAGGCAGCAATTTGTGCAGAGCCCAAGAATGGAATCATTCCTCCAAAGCCAGGGAAAGTCTCCCTTTCCACAGGTCTCTGACAGTCATTGAAGAGCTAGATGCTCATCAAGTTGTTCAGAGGGGCCTGGAAACAAAGTTTGTACTTTGCAAGTAGACTCTGGATTTGACAGGTGAAAGTTGTCAAGCTGGATTCTACTCAGTATGAGGCTTTTTTCATACTGGGCCACTTGACTCAGTCACATAGGGCTTTCTGCCCTCCCCCCCCCCCCTCAGCTGTTCCCTAATGGTTAGCATCACAATCATGATGGAGGAATAAAGGTGATGGAATTTGAACAGAAGCAAAAAGACAGAGTAGAAAATCCAGGACAAACCAGGCTCATCTCTACTTGGCCAAGCTTTGATGTATTTTCTTTCAGATGGGCAGAATTCTCTGGGGACAGCAGTTTGCTGTCTTCACCTGATGCTTTTTGCTTAGCAGCTTCAGTTTGAGGTTCTCTTGTCACTAAGGAGACAGGGAAAAGAGGGTCAGATAGGTCAGACTCCCTGGGCTCCAGATCCACTGCATGTCTTCACAGAGAGATGCAGATGGCTTTGATCCATGTCTCTGCCTTGGCTTTTTGTTTGTTTGTTTGTTTACAGCAGCAGAAGGAGGTACTGGTTGGTGTGATAATGCATGCTTGTAATACCAGCACTGATTGTTTCTGTTAAACTGTCTGATAATGATGCTGAATCGTGTGAGCTGTAAGACCCACCAGTAGACTCCAACTACCAGTCAGTGTAATATAAGAGCAAGAGAAATCCTGAACCTCTTCAGAGTTCAGCTAACTCTCTAGTTGTGCAGGTTAGATATAAGTCCATGAGAAATTAGAGGAAGAGGGACAGATAACACCTTCCAAGCACCTGCCTCATGCTAGGCCATTTCTACATAAGCTCAGCCTATGAGTGCTCACAAGAGTGTCATAAAGAAGACATTGAGTCTAATTTTAAGGGAATGGCAGGAAACAGATTCCAGAAGATTCACTTACTACAGAGCCGGGATCAAACTCAATCTGCCTGACCACAAAGGTCTATCATATCTTGTCTACTACTTTTCTTTCATAGTATTGATAAAAATGAGTAATAAATTAATTAGGATTAGAACTTAGACTTTTCATACCTCAGTCTCTGTGTGTAAATATTTAGCTCTCTTCTGCCTGTCATTCCACACATGTATCCACTCATCTAATTCTGTTACACTATATAGTTGTAAAATATGATTTTTAACTTAAGCAAATACTTCAGTTGATAAGCCTGCTTTGGGGGGGGGGGGGTAAATTTTAATGTTCTGTTTTCATGAATAAAGTGAGTAAAATTAGCATTAAGTTATAATGAAGAGAAACAGGATTGCTTGAAAGGTTGCTAATAGCATCAGATTATTTAATGTAGATTAACAACAATCCTAAACAGCAATAGAGATAGAGGAAAACAAAATTAATGTGATTAAATGTACCCGAGACTATTTATTCTGCTGGTTGTTAAAATTTAGTCAGCAGACTGCAAAGAGATGTTGCAGCTGCAGCCCCAAAATAGCCACGGTCTCTCCTCAGCTGCAGCTAATTAATGTGATTTTCCTAATAACAGTTTCCTAATAGAAGACAGACAGTAGCAAATCAAAACAAGTTCATTTTCATGCTGATGAGGCCTAGCAACAACAACAACAAAAAGAGCCCAAAGGATCCAAGTGGAAACTAGCTTGCTGTGGGCTTCCACATGGAGTTTCTCTTGCACAGTTGACCTCCAGTGCTGGAAATCTGTTGCTCAAATACATGAGTTAGGGCCTTCACATGGCAAGCTGTGACATCGAGCCAGGCAGCCATGGTGACAGTGGATCACAGAGGAACATCCCATAGGCTCCAGGAGAGGAGTGTTCTAGACAGTTGTTTCTTGCACTGGACCCAGGACTAGCCCGTGTTCTCTTAATTTCCTAGTCCTCCTCCTCTAAAAAAATGAAGAATTCAAGTTGGCCAACTTGTACCATTCAACATGTACAGTCTCTCTGTTATCCCAATGCAGACATGGCTAGTATGTCTTACATTGAGCGCATTGATGGCTTTGGGTCAGGTATTGGTCAGTTGTCTTAACAAACTGCCTCTAACTGGTTTCACTAAAAACATGTTGCAAGTCAGAACAATTTGGCCTTCCACAAACTGGCTTACTCCTTCTAAGGAGGGTAAGGATGATGAGGATTTATTAACTTTTTCTGCTGACTGTTCAGCACAATAGTGTTGCAAACTGGGCCAGATGGTGACATTAGACCTCTGGCTTCAAGGGCCTCTTGGGCTTCTCCAGCTCAGCTTGAACAGAAAAGAATCCAAGTCAGCTAAAGTTTGAATTATGGATTTTTTTTTAAAGTAGCTACATCAGCCCAAGGAAGCATGATGCATATTGATGCTTTTGGATAGAGGCACATTACATCTGTGTAGTCTCATTAGAGCAGGCTCATTATCAAATAGCCTCCTAATGTAACATCCTGCCTTCTCATTTCTTGTAGTCTATGGAACCTTGTAACAGAAACATTCTTGACACAGAATCCTCCAGAAACCAGATCTCAATTTGATGTAAAAAAAAAAAAAAAGAAGAAGTACCTTTATTTACAAACACAAAACAAAATATTGATGGGGTACAGACCTTGCAAAGACTTTGACCTTTGACTCCACCATGGGAAGTACGCTCAGGAAGTCCACTGTGTTGCCCCCATGGGGGCACTGACCATCCTGAGTAGCATTCTTGTGCCCATACATGAGTAAACTGAGGCCTCCCCATTTCTCTCCTACTGTAATTTCTCAGACCCCTTCTTCATGGATGTTTTAAGCTGTTCTCGGGGACAAAAAGCTCTGACACCTCCCCTCACACTGAGTCATGCGGCAGATGAATGTATGGCCCAATGCTTTGCAACATTCTGCTAGATCATTTTAAGATTGTTGGGTTTTGATTTAGTCTTTACCCTTGAAAGGATTTGTACTGCCACAGCTTGTTTAACAAGAAAGGCAGCCCCTGGCATCCTTCCCAAGTCCCCATCACAAGCCTTTGTGGTTTGCTTTTCTTTTTTTTTTTTTTTATTTTAATGTCTGTTCTCTTGCATTCTAGTATGTATTAAAATAAGTTCTCATTAATTTCCTCACATTTTCCATTAAGAAAACTAGAGCTCTGGGTACCGTCTCAGCCCTCCTCCTGTCTGTCTTGTCTTCTTCCCTCCCTCCCTCCCTTCCTCGTTCTCTCCATCTCTTTCTTCATCTCTCTCCTCCTGCCTTTCTTGTCTCTGAAAAGATTCTCTGCAAGAACTAGGAAGAAAAAAAAACCCAGTATACCCAGATTTTAATCATTTTTTTTATATGATCTCATGTTAGTGGTCCAGAATTCTGTGGGGTCCCAGGTGATAGTAACTCACCTTTGGTGAGCTCATGGGGCATAAGGATACCGTTAGGGTACAGACATTGAGAGACATGGGACAGGTCAAGGGGTGACTGAAGTAAAATGCCCTGGGCAACCAGCAAGTGTCCTTCCCATAAGAAAAGCTCCATCCTTGGCATGTCAGCCTGTCCACCACCCTGGTGATGACCAACATGGTGAAAGACTTTTGAATTCAAGCCCAAGGACTCCTTTGGAGAACAATGGTTGCATCAGCCAAGCTAGTTGGCTTGGACAAAGCAAAGTACATGTAAGTGGCCTTTCCACAGTGGAAAATGTGTTGTGGCTCAGATCAGTCATTGTGCTGATGGCCTGGCACTGTGGGTGTGGCTCTGAGGATTGCCAAGGACTTTATGCTCCTTGCCAGACCACAGCTGTATTGACAGATACTCAGAACTGTGTGGTGGTTATGAACTCTGAATGATAGTTAAGGTATAATATTGAAAATGCATCAGATGGACACATCCCCAGAGCCTCCTGAGTAGACACTGTGCCAGCCAAGTGCTAGAAGTGCTATACAGGTATGCCAGACACCAACCCTTAAAAGTCCAAGATTTTCCTCAGAAGTAGAAAATGTAAACACATGGGAAGTCAAAGAGTAAAACAACTTAGTAAATGAGGTTGGAGCAAATACCACAGTGCCAAGAGCTACCTGAACACCAATGGCTGATAGTGTGTTCTAGAAGCCCAGGCATGGAGTAAGTTAATTCTGATGGTCCAGGTCAGTGATGAGGAACAGGAGGGAGATGGGTAGTATGGGAGGGTAAAGATGTAAAGTCCTGGATCTTGGGTGTCATGAGACTAAGAGGGTGTTCTGCTTAGGTTGTGAATTTCATCAGCTTCTATAATTTAGAGTCATCTGGGAGAATGCAACTTTACTTGAGGGATTGCCTTCATCCAATTAGCCTGCAGGCAAGCCTGGGTATTTTTCTTGACTGATGATTGATGAAGGTAGTTCATCTCAGTATAGGTAGTGTCCATCTCAGTATAGGCAATGCCTATGCCAGTATAGGCCATGTCCATCCCAGTATAGACAGCACTACCCTAGTCAGGTTGTCCTATGTGCCATAAGAAAGCAGGCTGATCAAGCTGCCATGAGCAAGCCTGTAAGCAGCATTCTTTCATGGCCTCTGTTTCAGTTACTATTTTTCAGGTTCCTGCCTGGTAATAATCCTATAGAAGATAGTGTAGCCTGGTTTCCCTCAATGGTGGTTGTAACCTATAAGATGGGATAACCCTTCCCACCACCACCACCAAGTTACCATTGATAGGTGTTTTATCGCAGTAATAAAATAGCAAACTATAGTGGAAGGGCAATATGGCACATACTCTGCACACAGGGAGAGTCAGAACTGAGTTTGTGGGAAGGGAGTCTGTTAGTCTGAAACCTGGTAACTGAGATTTACTTTGCTCATGGTTTTGGAGGTTCAGGAGCATAACACTGGTGAGAGCCTTCTTGAGTATATGGAATAGCAGAAGACATCATGAAAGGAGTGCATGGGAAAAGGAGAGATCATATTACAAATCGAGAAGTCAGGAAGATACCGGGAGCCTAGGAGGACACTCCTGGTCCCTTTGCAGGACACTGCCCCCAGCCATCTCTCATGAGACACTGCTCCTTAAAGATCCCACCACTTCTTAATGTCACCACACTGGGGACCTCTAACACAGGAGCCCTTGGAGACAATCCAGTCCCAAGTCATAGTGGGAGATTTTCAGCTCTCAAAAAGTGGTTCGTGCTTCAGTGTTCAGGACTGTGAGTATGTGGGTGCACCTCTGGACTATGGTCTACAGGCGAGAGAAGAGCCTTGTTGAGAGAGGACCATCTCTGAGTAGACCCTGTGCTGAGACTCTGAGGAAGGATCAGAAGCTAGAGGCGGCAGATAACCGCCAGGGTAGAGGATGGGCAAACTGGATGTGTCGGGATGGAGAAGAGACAGTTAGGAAGGGGATTACAATCATTGCATAGGAATCTCTTCATTGAAGCTGTGTGACCTTCCTTTGGGCATGATCTAAACGAGCCCAGAGGGCACTAAGGTGGGAAACAATGGCTTCTCGTACAGAGCGCTGGATCTTGTAGAATGTCTGCCCTATGCAATCTGCACATTTACAGTTTTTCATCGTTTTTATAAGTTCTTTAGGGGTTCTGAACCCCCTGTATGAACCACAGGCTCCCAATTGAGAACAATGACTGTACCTCCAGCCCAGCCTACGAGAGAAAGTCTCTCCTGGCACTCAGTCCTACTGCTCCACAGGATGCTTCCATTTCTACTGTGAGAAACTGGGGGTCAATGGGAAGGCTGTCTGGAAACAGAAAGGATGGTAGGTAAGCCTCACCTAGGTAACCTACACTAGAGGGGACAGAGGCTGGCAGTCCTGACTTACAGGAACCCATAGAAGAGGATGTAGATAAAGCCTGGAAAAAGCTGCATAAACTACAGGGTAATGAGTAAAGTCAAGTCAGCCAGAGGGAACAGGTGACATTTTTCTCTTCCCTTCAGGCAGGGGCAATTATGTGATCATGCCCACACTCTGGTGGAGGAGCAAGGACTCTGCCCGGAACACTTGAGAAACCCAAGAGCGAAGCTTCGCTTTCTATTTCTTGTTTCCCAGCTCAGGCAGGTTATATTTAAGATCAAAGTTTGGTCTGGAGAGAAATCAGTTGAAGCCTTTGGTGCTTGGAATAAAAATTTAACCTTAATCTTTAAGGGGAGTAAAGCAGCATATGTCTTAGTTGGAGACCGTTAACGAAAGTGATAGTCACACCATCTTTTATATCTGCTATCCTGCATTCAGACATATTGGTGGCTCTTAAGATTTAGGGGACCCCCCTCTGTGAAGTAGATGAAAGGTAGAAATTCTAAACCATAACACGCAAAATCTGTCTGCAAATCGCAGGTTAGGAACCCCAAGTTCAGTAAGCCTTGGCTGTGTTCTCTGCCAGATTTCAGGGTTACAAAGATGAACAAGGTAGATCCCTAGGCTTGAAGGGCTCAGTGCCTGGTGAGGGTTTAGCTTCAAAAGGATGGAAGGGGCTTCCAGGGAAACCACCAAGAGGCAGGTTAACTGTGGGGTTCATTACTAAACATGGGCTGATCACCATCAAAGAAACAGTGAGACTGTCTGTTGTCCCTTGACCAGTAATGCCCAGGGTACAAATAATTGTATTGCAGAAGTCTGAATATCACACTAGCTTCTACTTTCCAAGACATCTGATGGACCCCTTGTTCACGTATTCTTTGAAAAAAAAATTTTACCAAGTGCAGATATTGTTCTAAGTCATTTATCTTTAAAAAAAAATATTTTTATTGTTTATGTATCTGTGTATGCATGCACATGAATGCAAGGACCAGCAGAGGCCAGATGAGGGCATCAGATCCCCTGGAGCTGAAGGTACATGTACTCATATGGGAGAACAGTATGTACTTTCAACCACCAAGCCATCTCTTCAGTCCCACTGTCCATATTTTCTTAAGAGAAAAATCTCTAGGGCCCGGCTATGTTCCTAGATTGGTGCCTAGCCCAAACAATTATCAGAGAGGCTTCCTCCAGCAGCTGGTAGAGAGATGCACACCCAAACTTTAGGCAGAGCTTGGGGAGCCCCATGGAAGAAGAGAAGGAATGATTGTAGGAGCCAAAGGGGTTGAGAACATGGCCCACAGGCTCAACTAAGCAGGGCTCACAGGGCTCACAGAGACTGAACCAACAATCACAGAGCATACATAGATCTGTGCTAGGTCTTCTGCATACATACTGTGGTTGGCTGGCTTGGAGGTTTTGTGGGACTCCTAACAGTGGGAGGGGGCATATCTGACTCCTTTTGCCTGCTTGTGGGACCCTTTCCCTCCTCCTGTGTTGCTTTGTATATGATGGTTTGTGCCTAGTCTTATTTCATCTTCTTGTGCGTTGTTCAGTAGATGGCCCTGGAAGGCTTGCTCCTTTCTGAAGGGAAACAAAAGAGCAGTGGATCTGGGAGAGAGGGGAAGGGGGGGCAGTACTGAGAGGAGTGGAGGGAGGAGGCTTGGGGGGCACTGTGAGGAGTGAATGGAGGGAAGCTGTGGTCAAGATGTATTGTATGAGAGAAGAATTAGTAAAAAGAAAAAATAGCTAGCACCTAATGACGTGTGTAAGATAGTGTCTCTACTACCCCACGGTCCAGAATTAAACATATAACTCTTTGCAAAGCTAAGAAGTACCACAGTTAATTTTAACCACAAAGAAGAAACAAGTAAGGGCCAAATGATATTTTAAAAGATGATATTTTGGTCAGTACAGCTCTTGAAAATAAGGCATGGTCCCAGAATCTCATAGTTGCTCATTATTATGATATAGGTGGGACTTTACCTAAAGTCTGCTCATGCATATTCTTTAAGAGTCTTTCTAGCAGCTGATATATAGGGCCTGATCTAGAAGGAATCTCTAAGGACGTCTCTACCTTTTTCTTAGTCTTAACTTGCATACACAAGAGAGCTATTGGGTGGGGGAGGGATTACCACACTTGAATCTTCCCTTCATTCTTGTATCTGACCCCTCTCTCTGGGCACATCTCTCTTTGGACTGGACTGTATACTTAAAAGCCAGCCGCCCCAGCAAAGATGGCAGGGAACTCTCCATTTGGTCCTAGAATCCAAGCCCCTGTTCTAGATCGTATGCCCAGCTGTCCTTTTCTGACTGAAGCACTCATGAGTGCTGATCATCACAGTCATCTTGACTTTGTTTAGAATCCCCTAAGAGACACACCTCTGGGTGTCTATGAGGCTGTCTCCAGAGAGGCTTAACTAAAAAGGGAAGACTCCAACCAACCCTGGGTGTCACCACCTTTCATGATGGGGACCCAACTGAACAAAGAGTGACAAGGAAGAAAGCCAGCTAAACGCCAGCATTCACTTCTCTCTGCTTCTTGATCTACCCCAGATGCGCAGATAGATCCATGCTCCTACTGCCATGCCTTCCCTATCATAGTGGATGATCTCATCTCAGACTGTAAGCCAAAATCAACCCTTTGGTTGCTTTCTGCCAGATTATCTCATCATGGCAATGAGATGGGCAACCAATACAGAATCCCTGTCCATGCTCCTCTGTGGAGCTAGCTGCTCACAGCTGATGCTCCTGCGTGGCACCTCCCAGGTGCTCCTACATTTTTGAACTGTCACCTTCTGTACCTTCTATCCATTACAAATGCTTTAAAGATCAGGGTTCACTAGAATTTTTAACTAATGATGGTTTCAACAAATTGAATTTATTTTCTTCACTTAATGGGAAAGTCAGAGAATGTGAATGAACCCTGGTACTATTTGAGAAGCTACATTGTTACGGGAAGCTCAGCAGTGATGACCTCTCAGACACAGTGCATGGCCAATTGAAAGTCTTTATTCCAGCCAGTTGGAACTACACTCAACTATTCTGGGTCCTAGGTGTAGTCCTGAGTCCAAAATGCGGAGTTTTAAGGGCAGGGACCTCATCCTCAACAAGTGAAGGGGGTTTGCAGATTGAGCAGTTTGAAGCAAGCAGTTTTAAGAGAAGCTAAGGTAAGCAGATAAGCAGTTAGAGAAGGGGGTTTCACACAAACAGGCAGCTAAGAAAAAGCCTTAGCTGGAGGAGGTTCTGCACAAACAAACAGGTTTAACAAAGACTAAGATAAGTTAGCTAAGGCATCCTGACCTTTGGTTCCTAGAATAGAGCTGGGTAATTTTCCATGGGGTTCTCCACCAAGGAGATCAGATTCTAGTTAAACCTGGTAATGGCCTCATCAAGAATCCAAGATGGAGGATCCTCTGCACGGTCATGACCCATCAGGACATGATGTCAGGACTAGAGTCTGTGTGATTTCTCTTCACCTTTTTTTCATAGTGGCAACATGGTTATCTTGTTTGATTTGTTTGCTTGGAATCAAGGCCAGATAAAGAGAGGGATAGATTTAGTTGGTCATAAATTTCTTCTAACTGGAAAACAAACCCTGCTCTGGAAGTCTCCCCTCCATGCTAAAAAAAAACCTTTGTACTTTACTGAGGCCAGTTATAGGTCACAAGTCCCTGTCTTCCATCTGCAGAGAGGACTGGGAAGGCTGGAACTGGCTATTATGATGGATTTGCCTGGTACCAGACCAAGTTAAGTGATAGTTCTCTGATCATGGGTGATAGGAAGAATAGATATCCATAGAATCTGGTACTTGCTATGTACTATTGACTTTTCAGATTTTGTTTACAAGTCCCTCTTAGGCTCGCTCTCTCTCTCTCTCTCTCTCTCTCTCTCTCACACACACACACACACACACACACACACACACTATCTTATTCATCATTGTGCCTCTCCAAGTCTCAACACATTCTCCAACCTTATTAAACACATTCATGAATAATGAAAGTCTGGTTTGAATGCCTCTCACATCTAAATGAGTTCTTTCAGGAGACAATCTAGTTTTCTTTTCTTTTTATACCTCTCTTAAGATGTAGCAATCGATTCTTCATTAGATTTCTGATGGATGGGTGGGGGCACTCAATAGCAGCTGTCTTCAGGTCAGCCTTGGTGAGTGGAAGGGCATGTTGTCAAGCTCATGTATAACCTCCGCCTCTACCACTTTGACCACTTTGTTCATAGGCCCACTGTGCAGGTGGCTGGGGAAAAAAGCTGGCTGTCCACAGAATGAAGATCTGGTAGATCTTCACAGAATGAAGATCTGGTAGATCTTCACAGAATGAAGATCTGGTAGATCTTCACAGAATGAAGATTCTGGTAGATCTTCACAGAATAAAGATTCTGGTAGATCTTCACAGAATGAAGATTCTGGTAGAATGAAGATCTAAGTAGATAGGGCCACCCTATCTACTTAATTATTGAAGTCCTCCTCAGCTAATGTCACCTTTGGGTGAGCATTTACATGAGGCTCGAATATCTTCATATCCTTTGCCAATTTGGAGAGATCTAGCCACATACTTCTTCCCCAGTGGGTCCTTCTCACCCATTTTCCAATCATGCTCCTTCCAAGTACCTAGCCATCCAGACAATCCACTGAAGACAGCCTATGAATCTGTGAACAATTACATATCTGGTTATTTTTCCTTTCAAACAAAATGTATGACCATGGGTACTGTCCAAAGTGCTGCCCACTGTGAAGATTTTTCCTTCCCTGGTTGTCCCACAGTGAGGCTGTAATGCTGCAGCTGTCCACTTCTGGGTGATGCCTGCACAATGTACAGAATCATCAGTAAACCAGGCCCTAGTCTTCTCTTCCTCAGTCAGCCAATCATAAGGCATACCCCATAGGGCTGAATGTGCATGCTTGGCAGCAGACTTTTTGTTGTTCTTGTTGTTTTGGTTTTGGATTTTGCTTTTTTGAGACAGGTTTTCTCTGTGTAGCCCTGATTGTCCTGGAGCTCACCCTGTAGATCAGACTGTCCCTTAACTCACAGAGATCTGCCTGCCTCTGCTTCCTAAGTGCCGGGATTAAAGGTGTGTGCTATCACAGCATGGCACTAGATGGCATTATTAACAGGAGTAGAAACCATAGGCATTTGAGCAGCCTCTTTGAACCTGCTTGGACCCAGTCACATAAATACCACTTCCATTGGATGATGGGTTGCTGCTATGCACGTCTTACTTTATGAATTCATGGGTGAGATAACAGGCAGCTCAGGTCACACGGAATCTTGAAGGCCTATTATCAATACAGAGCATCCTACACAGCAGCCTGGTCCTATTAAAGCACCTTCCCCTGTTCCAGGCCCCACACCAAGCTATAAGCATTCAGAGTCACATGGTATATAGGCAGGAGTAACACACCCATTGAAGAATGTGCTGCCTACAGAATCCAAATAGGCCTGCTAAATATTTTGCTGCTTTTCTGGTGGTGGGAGGGTACAGGTGTAATAACTTATCCTTCACCTTAGAAGAAGTATCTCTGTATGTCCCATATCACTGGACTTCTAAGAATTTCGTTGAGGTAGAAGGCTCTTGAATTTTGGTTGGATTTATTTCCCATCCTCTGATGAGCACATGTGTTACCAATAAGACCAAAGTGGTTGCTACCTCCTTCTCACCTGATCCAATCAGCATAATGTCATCAATAGAGTGCACCAATGTTTTGTGGAAGACTGACAATCGAGATCTCTTCTAAATTATGACACAGGGCTGGAGAGTTAATGTATCTTTGAGGTAAGACTGTAAAGGTATACTACTGGCCTTCCAACTGAAAGCAAGTTGCTTCTGGTGGTCCTTATGGACAGGTATTGAGGAAAAGGCATTTACTACATCAATAGTTGCATACCACATACCAGGAGATTCTGCTCAAGTAAGGACACCACATCTGATACAGTAACTGCAGTTGGGTCCCCACTTGAGTGAGTTGTGAGTAGTCATCTGTCATTCTCCACAATCCACCTATCTTTTGCACTGACCAGATAGAAGAGTTCAAGTCCTTGATGGTGGTACTAATCTCCACAGTTCCTCCAGGGATGTGATATTGTTTTTAATTCACTATTTTCCCTGGTAGAGGCAACTCTAAAATCTTCCATTTAGCCTTTGCAACCAAAATAGTCCTTAACCTACAGATCAGGGAACCAATATGAGAATTCTGCCAACTTATACATATATCTATCTCAATTATATATTCTGGGAATGAAGAAATAACCACAGCATGAGTTCTGAGAACCACTGGACTCACAGTGACTTGTACTTCAGCCAAAACTCCATTAATCACATGGTTTCCAGAAGCCCCTACTGTAACTAGAGAGCCACAGTGTCTCTTGGGGGTCTTCTGGAATCAATGTCAATTCAGAACCAGTATCTAATACACTGAGGAAAGTCTGATTATTTCCTTCCCATTATTGTAGTTACCCTTGTAAAAGGTCATAGGTTTCTCTGAGGAAGAACTGAAAAAGGCTAACAGAAAAAACTCTTAAGTATTTTATCAAAGTCCTTCCTCCCTCGGGGCATCCTAGCTGTCCCTTCATTCAAGGGGTTCTGGGTCTGCAAACTGGCTCCAGTCTGTAAATTGGTTCATAGACTGACATTCCCTTTTGCCACTGTCCAATGTAGCCTTTCTTTCACTTCCCTGGGATTTTTTTCTGCTTATACAGATCCAACAAAAATGCGGTAGGCTTCTTATCTATTTCATCTCTGGAAATACCACGGCTGATTAGCCAGTAGCAAAGGTCTATATGAGTCATGACACCATGAAAATCTCATTGCCTCTGCTGCCCACTATAGGTTAAGCTGTTAGGATAATCGCTTTGTCTATACTGCCCATTATGATAACTACAATCACCTTTGTCGATTCAGTGCTGCCACCTGGCCCCTGCTATGTTGGGGTCCAATTAAACCCATTGCATTTAAGTCATCCATTGAGCATCTGTGTCTCCAATCCTCAGGTCTGGCACAAGGAAAAGGGTGACAACCAAGCCCTTCCAATGTGCTCCTGCCTCTCTCACCAGTTTGCATCTTATAGGATTAGTGAAGGGCATGGCTTATGGGCCTTCCCATTGTGGGGGATTAGGGTTTTATGCCAATTATCCAGTCTCGAATCGAAGTTTAAATGAGCCTTTAAAATCCTTCATCAACACGAAGCTAAGGGATATCAGGCATCTCCAACTCCTTTTCAGTCTGCTGGTCATCTTTTAACAGATCCTTCAGCCAACCATTTAAACTTTTGACCCCCCCCCCTTTTTTTAACTGCCTAAGCTTCCAAATTAAGCCTAGAATCTCTACTCAGAGGACCTATATCAATAAACCTAGCCTGATCCAATTTAATGTTCCTTTCACCATCTCACACCCTTAAAATCTATTCCAATAAATATCCCCCAGACTTCTGCTCGAATGAATTAGCAAACCCCGTCAGCTCTTTAGTGTGTAACTGGTTCACCTCGTAGATTATAGTTCTACCTTGCCTCTAGGAACCTGCTTAGCTTTAAATCTGATTATAGGTATAGAGGGACTATTGGTGGGCCCTGAAGGACATCAGTATTGTCTTACCTGTCATGTCCTTTAGAGAAGATCACTGCTGGTTTAGCAGACAAAGAAGAATTAATTTCCTCAGTCAAAGGTGGGAAGGGCAATATTTCAAGGGATGGGGTGTGAGCACATCTTCTGCTAAGGGTGGAAACACTATGTCCTCAGTGAGGTAAACCCCTGATAATTTGTGTGTTCAAAGTTCTCGGCTTTGAACTGATGTTTGGCTCCTCCCACACATCTCCATCTGAAGTTACAGGATCCCATTCTTTACCAATTAATGTCCTTCAACCACTGACACCCTTCAAGACAGAGACTTGAATTTTCACTGTCATTCAGCCAACCTTATAATGAGAGTTTGGGTTGGTTTTCTCAGCTTGAGCTCCTGGAGCTACTGGAGAGAAGAGTCTCTTCCAGGGCACACTCAGAAACCTTCAGACTGTTTATGCATGTCCGGAGCCAGCCAGTTTTACCACTGAGTTCATTGTTGTCCTTCACTGCATTCTGAGATGCTTGAATTTGGTTAATTTTTATCATGGAGCCATTCTTTTCTTTGCCAGTTTATCCAGAAATGCTAGGAGCAATCAACCAGCATCAACCATTTTCCTTATTTTTCCACAAATTGTTAAAAAAAATTCATATACAAGAGACACCAAATTCCTTGCCTCTTACAGTTGGTGAGTCTGAACAGCAAAATGCATTTGTCTCCTTAGGTTTGTAAAATAATTTACACCATGAACTTTCAGTCTCTCCAAGCTTCTAAGAGAGGCTTCAGTAACTGTGGGTGTTGGCAGATTGGAAAGCCTATTCCAGATACTGAAGAATTAATCTGTTTGTTTGTTTGTTTGTTTGTTTGAGACAGGGTTTCTCTGTATAGCCTTGGCTGACCTGGAACTCACTCTGTAGACCAGGCTGGCCTGGAACTCAGAAATCAGCCTGCCTCTGCCTCCCGAGTGCTAGGATTAAAGGTGTTAGCCACGACTGCCTGGCACTGAAGAATTCATCTTTATACTTCTGTTGCTCTAGAACCACTTAGGTTCCTTCAGAGGAACTGAAAGAATACCTATCTACCTATATCTATCTATACACATATATGTATATATAAAGAGGGTGCATTTATTAGAATGGCTTACAGGCTTTTTTGGTCCAGTTAGTCCAATAGCTGTCTACCAATACAAGGACCAAGAATCCATTAGTTATTAAGTCCATGGGGCTAGATGTCTCAGCTGGTCTTCAGTATACACCAGAATCCTAACGAAGTAGCACTAATATCAGTGAAGGAATGGAGTTGCCCTGTTCTTCACATAGGCTGCCAAAAGAAGGTGTGGTTCAGATTAAAGATGAATCTTTCCACCTCAGAAGATCTAGATAAAAGTGGGACTTCCCATTTCAAATGTTTTAATTAAGAAAAAAAAAATCCCTCAAAGGTGTACCCAGCCATTTAGTTTCAGTTCATTCTAGATATAGTCAGTTGACAACCAAGGATATCTTGCTCACGCTTCTTTTTTTGCCCCAGACTCAGTAAGCTACTTGGTACTGGTAAATTTTTCCCCAAGCTAGTCTCATAGAGTTCTGCTTCCAGCACCATCTCCCAGTAGATGTTTTATGATTAAGTGGTAACTAACCTTTAGCCCTCTCATAATAGTTATCACAAACACCCAGGGCCTCCTAGATACTTAAGTTCCCGGCAGTAGAACTGTTATGAAGTGAGGAGGAACCTTTAGATGGTGGAGCCTTGCTGGAAAAAGTGAATCCTTGGAGGCCCTTCAATTTTGATAGCTGGCCCTACTCTCTGTTTGTTCTTGGATCTCTGCCTATGACATAATGTAACTGGCCACTACATACTCCTGCTGCTGTGTCTTCCCCATCATGACAGAGCACAGTCTTTAAACTTGTGTTTCCTATTCTGATTTGCTCTTCTATTGCTGTGATAAAACACCACAACTAAGAGCATCTTGGAAAGAAAGGGTCAAATTCATCTTATACTTCCAGGTTACAGTTCACCCTGATAAGGAAAGAAATTGGGGAAGGAACTCAAGGCAGGAACCTGGAGGAATGCTGCTTACTGGCTTACTCCCTCTGGTTTGCTCACTTAGATCTCTTATAAAAACCCAGGGCCACCTGACATGGGTGACTCCACCCACAATGGGTTGGGCCTTCTCATATTAATCATTAATTAAGAAAATGGCCCCCTACCACTCCACTTGCCTACAAGTCAATCTGATTGAGGATTCCCCCCCCCCCACTGCAGTTCTGTTTTCCTGAGTGACACTAGTTTATGCTGAGTCAACAAAAAAACAAATCAGCATGCTATGCTTGTCTCTGAATCTATTCTTTGTGACCCTCTAAGCAGAGATTATGACCTTACCACTTGGCAGCCATGTAATTATTGTCTTCTTATAGATAGGGCCTTGAAACTATGTTTTCATTTTTCTTCTCTCCTAAATACATTATCATGGGCTTCCAGAACATATGCTAACTCCAGGATGTTCTGAAGTCAAAGAAAAGGCTGGTAAGAGTCTACACAATGGCGTGAGCCCAGACTCTGGAAAGTAAAGCTGCGATCAAGTTAACACTGTGAAGTAAGATAATGCAGTAGCTGCAACATAGATCATACTACCTCCACAGTGGCTCCATACTTATTCCTTGGTCCTTTACTGGTAAAGTGAAATAAAATTTTCTGAGTTCTACACTGGACCACCTCCATGGAAAACAGCCCTGAGATCACAGAGAAATTTTATAAAATATTCCAAGAAATGTCCAGTAAAAGAAAATTTACTGGAACTGGGGAGAAGTTTGGCGAACACCATATGGAGAGAAAAAAAACAAAACCCAAAGTTAATTTGGCCACCTGTTATCTCCCTGAAGCAGCTTCACTGAGGGAGTTCCCTCAGGGACCCTCCCTCAACAACAGAACTAGACCTGATATCAAACATAATAATAGGGGTTCCTTAAGCATGGGCCAGGAATTTTGTCAAGGGCTGGCTGTTTAACAATAGCAGTAACAATGGCTGCCACTACTGACTGCTTACTGAATGCAACACACTGCAGTAGGACCTTCAAGAAATTGTCTGTACATGGCAATGAACAAGCCACAGAGGGACCAGGATATATTTTAAAGTCATTTCAATAGTCTGTTATTTCCCAAGTCCATCAGTTACTGAGATCTTTCTCTGTCAGCTCTTCTCAACACCAGACAGCAAACTCACATCATAGCAAATTCTAACCTTACCCCAGTAGGTAGATACCCCAAGGAAAAAGAATATCAAATGAATAAACCCTTTAGACAGAAGACGATCAAACACTTAGGGGATTGGGAATGATGTTCCTGGAAATGTTCACTATAGTTTTAAAAGAAAAGTTTGGAAATGATCGGTGAATTACTTAGGACTTCCATACCCAAAAGTCTGAAATGCTAGCATACCAAGAAATTTAATTTAGATTTCTTTAACATGCTCTTTCCTGATAAGCGAGCATTCAGTATATAAATGGGATGCAACTTGACTGCCAAATTGCAACACAGAATGGAGAAAATTTGTCATTTTGAAATGCTAAGGGAGTTCTTACTAACAGCTTTCTCATCTTGTAAAACTATTATTTTTCTGAACCATAATATGATTTATAAGCCTCAGCTGAATTTTATACTTTTGATGGGAATTGTCTCAAAGTAAAAAATGCATTTTCTCAGAATATAAAATTCTCTTAGGAGCTGACCAAATGAGGGATAAAGTGAGACAATGTCTACAAGTAGGAGGGTCAAGGGCTTGGTCCCTGCAAACACACTGTGTGTGGGAATGTTTGTCTTCCTCAGAGATCCTGGCTCATCTGGACTTTCCAGGGTGACACCAACCGCAGTGCTGTCCCAGGTCCAGTGCCCCTCATGCACCCTCAGATCCCCTCAGACCTCTGCCAAGTTAGAGGTCCCTATACCCAATACCTCCTAGACTAGATCGCCTTCACACCCTACTGCTCATTAAACGCTCTTCTTCTCCACAAACGGTTTCATTAAGCCTATACCGGAAGAGTGGCCAAATCTATAGCGGTATTTAGTCCCAGCTCTCAAGAAGTTTGTGATGCAGCACAGGAATCAGGAAAAGAACACGCAGTCACTCCATGGGTCAGTAAGTACTGTGCTTGGAGTATCCTGAGATCTCTGGCTCTCCTAGAAAAGGTGCTTAGTCAGGGAATCAACCCGAAAGAAGGGATGTCCTGGTTGGGTATGAACTGGGTAACTGAAAGGGGTGTGTGTGTGTGTGTGTGTGTGTGTGTGTGTGTATGTACACGAGGCTAGCAGGTAGAGCCTGTGAGTGTGGAGTTAGAAAGAGGCTTAAAGTGAGGGCCCTGGAAAGAGGTGAAGCCAGACCCCATGCACTAGACGAGAAACAAGATGTGGGTCCTAACTTGATTGCCACTGGGTTTGAAACCCGAAGGGCATGATGCAGAGGCCTAGCTATGTCCAGCCCTCACATGGGCCTCTTCAGGTGTCACTGCTCAGTTCTGGAGATCCACTGTGGTCTCAGCTCTCCACAGTGTACACCATAAGATACTGACATGAATTCAAGGAAAATCAATTAGTGGATAACATATTATAGTTTTATATATATGCATCTATATAACATACATACATATGTACATACATATACATGTACCTTCTCCTTAATTTAAAGGCAACATGAGATCAAGGACTTCAGAAACAGATGGAGACAGCTTTAGCCCAAACCTTCTATATCTTTGTGAGTCTTAGCTCTAAGATAAGAGAAGAACAAACACAGACTTTTATCTCAAATCCTGCAGAAATCAAGAACCTTTAAGACTAAATAGCTGCCTAGATATTTGTAGTTGTAACTTACCCTTTTGCAGCAATGAACTGACATTTTGCTACAGAACACTATATGCTTAATTACAGGGGTATTAGTGGCACACACACTGTACTCCTAGTATCTGAAAATGCCTGTATTTAAAAGATACATCATCCCAAACGTGTCAAATGGGAAAATTGAAATATTAAATGTAATTAATATGAAATATACAAATATCTACATATACATGTACACATAGCATAGCATAACATATGGTATATAAGACTATATATGCATATACATACAATATATATGATATATATAGTCTTACATATATTGTATATATTGTATATTTTTATATGGTATCCTTTTATAAGGATATATATATATATATATATTCTTCTAAATACAAACTGGCACATGAACAATGATACAGATATGATAAAGATGATTATATTTTTAAGTTATTTTTTTATTTATACATATGAGTGTTTTGCCTGTATATATGTCTGTGTACCACTTTCGTGCCCGAAGCTGCAGAGGTCAGAAGAGAGCATCAGATCTCCTGTAGCTGGAGTTACCAACATCTATGAGTCACCACGTGGGTGCTGAAAACTGAACCTGGGTCTTCTGAAAGAACAGCAAAGCTCTTAGCTTCTGAGCCACACACCCCCACCCTGATCATGCATTTTGCTTTTTAAGCCCATATTTGCTTTATTTGTTTACTTATGTAACTAGGTAGTGCCAGGGAGGAAGTCTCATGCATGCTAAACAAGTGCTCTGTTACTGAGCTATATCCCAGCTCCTAGATTATGTTTTGTTACTGGTGATAATGGTGGGTTTTTAAATTTATTTTGTGTGTGTGTGTGTCACAGATGCCTGTGGAGGCTGGAAGAATGTACCAAGTTCCCTGGAAAAGGAATTACAGGTGTTTGTGACCTGCCTGACATGGTTCTGAGGTCTGACCTGGGATTCTCTGAGAGTTTAGCAAGTGCTCTTAGCTGCTGAGACAGCTCTCCATTCCTGTGTTTTGATTTGTTTAAGATAAAGATTGTTTTTTTAAAAGTGAGTGAGAGAGCTTACATTTTATATTGTCTCAAGGGGTGAAAACCTGGAGAGCTTATAGGAAATACACAGCTTCCATTTGTGGTCTCTATAAATTTTTACAGTCGTATTTTTCTATAGCTAGGGATAAGCTCTGTTTATGCCCATGCTTTGAAATAATAGATTTTACCATTGTCTTCTTCACAGGAAATTGAAAAGCATTTGGGGCATTCTTTGCAGGTGTTTGCAAAGGTTGATTATGGGTATTTAGCTAAGATGGAATAACATCAGAATTCTGGAGCCAGAGGAGCTTGGCATGCAATGGTGAGGGTGTTTCGGGGGAGCTGTAAAAAAACTTTCCACACCATGTTAGTATATCATCCTGGTATGGTTTGGACATAAAATATGCCCATTCACACTCATAGGTTTGAACCTTCAGCTAGGGCGCTGTATTGGGAGGTCATGGAACATCTTGGAGGTGGAACCTTATTCCATGATGTGGGTCTTTGGAGGGCAGGCTTGAGGTTCATAGCCCTGCCTTGCTTTCTGACCCATTGAGATACAAGCATGTGGCTGCTGTGCTCCCACTTGGATAGAGCCCTGAATCTCCATCCTTACCTTCCATGATGCTTGCCATGATGAACTGTGTTCCTTCCAACTGTGAGCCACGCAGATCATTCTTCCTTTAAGTTATTCTTTGTCAGGTATTTTGCCTAAGCAATGAGAAAAGAAACTGTGTCAGTTGGGTTTTCTATTGCCATGCTAAAACACCATGACCAAAAGCAACTTGGGAAGGAATAGATTTATTTCGTCTTGTAGCTCAGTCTATATCATGGAAGGGAGTCAGAGCAGGAACTTGGAGGCAGGAGCTGAAGCAGAGGTCATGGAGAAGTACTGCTTACTGGCTTGCTCCTCATGGCTTGCTCCTCATGGCTTGCTCCTTATGGCTTGCTCAGCCTGCCTGTTCTTATAGCCTGCAAGACCACCAGCCCAGGGGTGAGCTGCCCCCCCTTATCAATCAAGAAAATGCCCTACAAATCTTGTCCTACAGGCCAGTCTGTTGGAGGTGTTTTCTCAATTTAGGTTCCCTCTTCCAAAATGACTCTACTTGTGTCAAGTTGACATAAAACTAGCCAGCAGAAAAACTAATATCCCTGTAGTCCAGTCATTCTCAAATATTTATTGGGAGAGAACTTTACTGAAATAATACTTGATTTTCATGAGACTTCTATACCATATTGCTCACACCAACCTATTGTCACACATTGGACCAAGTGCTCTTTTGAAAGAGCAGATCTGGTTATCTCAGTCCTGGATCATGCCCCTCAAAGTCATCTTTCAAATTCTGAGTGAAAGGCTATTTCCCAGCAGGCCCTGGGTCACGTGGTGATGGGCTCACTTACCTCCCTACTCCCCTCACATCATCTTGACTTTCCACTCGTGTGTCCTCCAGCAAACCCATGTCCCCCTGCCTCAAGAATTTGTATAAACAACACCCTCTCCTTTTCTTCTCCCTCCTAATTGCCTGGTTAGTGCCTGCTCTTCCAATTTCAGCTGAGCTATTATTTCTCAGGGAAGCGTTTCCCAGCTTGGTCAGGTCTCCCTTCTGCACTCTAGATGTTTCCATGGTAGCACTCAATCACCGTTAGCTGTGGGTTTGATTATTTTATGCTTCCCCCTCCTGTGATATGAACTTTGGGAATGAGCTGAGTGGCCCCCATTATTGTTCATAATGGTCCTGGTACCCTCCTCAGTGCCAGCCACTAAAAATGCCCTCTGGCAAACATTTTGTTGAAAATGTGCCCATAAATACTACAAGAAGACAAAAAGAAGGAAGGAAGCTTCTGTGGTTGATGTGAGGAGGGAACCTTCCACTGACCCAGAACTGTGCGGATCTTAGGCTTTTTCCTAGGAGGTCTTGCTCCTGCAAGTGTCCCTCAGGCACGGGAGAGAGGCACCCTGACAAGTACTGCTGTAGGTGGCAGAGTGCTCTGAAGAACAAGAGGCTTTACTATTTGGTTTTGAGGTAAGGATGGCTATTACTCTCCTGGCCTGGGGGAACTTTCCCACTTAATGGTCAAGAGAACAGATAAAATGATCAAAGTCATTTTGTGTAGACAGGAAGCATATTTCATTTACTTATTTCAACATCTTGTCTCTCTTGGGTGGGGAAAGACTGTAAAAGACATCTGTAAAGCTGGCCTGAATTGTATTCTTTTGTGCAAGACTGGATGTAGCATAGACATTTCTTTGGAAAGTCATCTTGGCCTTTACCCAAACCATTTGGGAAATTGTCTCTACTCAGTACAGATCCCCACAGAGAGCATGGGCCAGTTCCTAGGTCTGGAATCATGGGAGTCAAACAGTTATTCAGTGTGGTCAGCTCTAATGGAGTCAGAGATGCTTTTATCTGTTAAATAGGGTGAATCGAAGTGAAAATTACCTTTTGATTGAGTAGCATTGCTGAAGAAGATCAATAGAAATGGCTCGAGATTTATCGGCACCAGCTCAATTTTAAGTACTGTAGACTCTTAAATTGCTGGAACACTGGGTTTCAGGATCCATCCTTCTCAAGGCTAATGGAAAATAAACAAGAGAGCAAGTTAAGAGAGAAACTGCATGTCTTCTCTATCCCAAAGAAAAGAGAAAATATGTGCTGACCAAAGCTAAGCCATTTGCAACCTCAAAATATGCATTCTAAATTCTAAGAGCCCATGTTTGACGTGTTTTCGAGAAAGAGACCACAGCTGACGTTGTCTTTATTCAGAGTGTAGGAGATGGTTTTGTCTAGACTTTCAGGAATGAGATAGAATGACATTTTTAGAACAAATCAAAAAATAGTTTTAGATTCCTCTTTTTCCTTTCAGGAAAAGGATTTGACATGCTTCTGAAATCTGAATGTGGTGGATCTATAAATGGCCTCTATCATTTAATAGGAAGAGTAAGGGAAAATGAGCCATTGAGAAAAGATGCTGAAAATGCCCTTGGTTTACTTTCTTACTTCCATAGCAGTGCCATCAATAGTAATCCAGTATCTAATAGAGAGAGGGTGGTTTCTAGGCACGTGCTAGGCTGTTGACATACATTTTCTGACAATTCTCAGGGTGACACCATGGAGCAGGTATTGCTTGTCCACTTATGGATGAAGAGACAGAAGCACACAGAGCTTGGGGAACAGCACACAGAGCCACCAAACCACGGGTGACTAAGCAAGGACAGTGTTTGACTGTCCCTCTAAACCTGCCCCTCTCATCACTGTGTTGATGTCTTCTTTTCCCACAGGGCCAGCATTGTACAGAAACGCATTATTTATTTTCAAGACGAGGGCTCCCTGACCAAGAAGCTGTGTGAACAGGGTAAGAACTTGCAGATTGGGGGAGGGGGTATATAGAGGGATCTTTCAGGTTAAGAGCATGGCTGCAGGAATTCAGGCAATGGGGCTCTCTGAGTTCCCCTGGGCTCTGCCTCCTCACGTAGCTCTGATTTCTAATCTGGCTGTGTGCTATGGATAATTGGATCTGCCTTAAGCTCTAATTACTCGGCTTGATTCCCTGGGTAGGAGATAATGTACCTTATATTGGTGCTGTCTTCTTATTTTTGTGAAACAGTGATTATTCTGAAGAGGTTCCCTGGAATAATTCACAGGACTTAATTAAGGAATGCACAGTTGTGTACCTTTCAAAAGCCTACAGTGACTCTCTGGAATAACTACCCTCCAGAACTTGCATGGTATCTGAGTAATATGGGGGATTTTCTCAAAAAAAAAAAAAAAAAAAAAAAGGCCGGTAGAAGACAGGAGTGTCGTGGATTGGAGGGTGGGGACACTAACCTTGTGATTTTACCACATCCCAGTCTCTGGTCCTCAGACTGCAAGTTCATAAACACCCTTTCCTTAGGTTGAAGCACTCTAATAAATGTCCTTTTCGCTGGTGCTAGGGATCAAGTCTGGTGCTTTGTGCATGCTGTCTAAGCATTTTAGCACTGAACTACACCCATGCCTGGGACTGGAACATCCTAATAAAGTAGACTGGGTGTTTACAGAAGGGGCCTGGGCTCACATTAGGCCTGGCTTAGATCTGCTTCTGCACAGCTCCTCCCCCCCCCCCATGTGACTTAGTACCCGACAGTAAGGCTAGGAAATGGCCCAGTGAGTAAAACTCTTACCATGCACTGTGAGGGCTTGGGTTCAGAGACCCAGAATCCACATAAAGCTGGACATGGTGCTTCAACTCTGCAATCCCATCATTCATGTGTAACATATGAGATGGAAGCAGAGATGCTCCTGGGGCAGCTAGCCTGACATCTACAAGCTGAAAACAACAAGAGAACCTGTTCCCAACAAGATGAAGTGTAAGGACCGGCACCTGAGATTGTCCTCTGACCCCCACAGAAGTGCTAAGACACACCTGCATTCACAGACTGCAACCCAGGCAAGCACACACATCATACAGACAAGACTGAATATGCATGCGTGTGTGTGTGTGTGTGTGTGTGTGTGTGTGTGTGGTAGCTATTGCTGTCTATGTTCAAACACTTGTTCATTAATCTGCTGTGAAAAATAAGACTTTAAACATCTGAACTGGTTTAGAAGTTATTAGGTAACCCAATGAGAACAGAAAATGCTCTATAATTACACAGCCTTGCTATCTCATTTCTATTCATTTTTGTAGAATTTTTATTCACCTTCCCAGCAATTAGTCTTTTCAGAAGGAATAATCCTCTCCAACTATAGCAAACCATGAACTACTAAGAAAGGTTGGAGAGAGGTCTACTGGGGAAATAATAATTGTTAATAATTTTGAGTGTTTGCTGCATGATGAGAACCATTCTAAACACCTTCTATTGCTTAATTATGTAATCTATACTATAGCCCCGTACAGTAAAGGCTATTGGAGCAGCTATAGTGCAGATGAAGAGCCTGAGGTAGAGAGAGTTAAATAGCTACTTACAGCCAGCAGCACAGGGCAGGGATTGACACCAGGAGTCCATGCCTGGAGCCACTGCCCCTGTCAATGCTGCATCCTCTGTGGGGAGTACCTTGCAGCGCTGTCTATAGCAGAGCAATGCACTGTCTTCTTGTAGGAAGGCTAGAGTCAAATGTTAAGTAGGATTTTATAGAAACAGTTGAATGCTTGGCATCAGGGTGGGAGTTCTGGACTCTCTGGCCAAGACCTTTGCTAACTTCTTGGTGGTATCACTAAGCATGGGGTGAAGTCTTCCCTCCAAGCCACCTAGCCGATAAATGATTCTGTTAGCTTTGTTCTGGACAAGGAGCATTTCCACTGTTTATTCTCTTGTTTCTTTTTAAAAAAATAAGTAATTTTATTTTATTTATTGATTGTATGTATGTGATTACACCGTTGCTCTCTTCAGATATACCAGAAGAGAGCATCAGATCCCATTACAGATGGTTGTGAATGTGGTTGCTGGGAATTGAACTCAGGACCTCTGGAAGAGCAGTCAGTGTTCTTAACCTCTAAGCCACCTTTCCAGCCCCTAGGTTCTTGTTTCTTAAATAACAATCTCATTCCTTACCCTCTTTCCATGAAAGTATACTCAGTTCCCATGAGCTGGACTCAAGGGTGTTCTGACTCACACATAGGCTACATCTTACTCTTCCCCTGTAGGTAGCTAGGCTTATCATTTACTATGGTGTGGTTCTGTTAGTTGGACTGGCAGAAGCCAGCCTTATTTCCAGAATCTGAAAGTTCTTAGGAGACACTTCACAGACAGCCCTATGTCTGACAAGAATCCTTCCTGGAGTCTTAGAGCTGATCTTAGGAAGCCTTGTTTAAGCTGTGTATGTGCTGATGTCCAGTGGGCACAGTGATGATGAAATAGTATGGTGCGTCTCTAGTTGCTTCTCTCAGGCTGAGCTCTTAGGAAAATGGCTAATCACACCATTTATGCAGAGTCCTTTCCATGTGATGGGCTGAAAAGACCCAACAAGTTCTCATGCCCTTGGCTTTTGTGTGCTTATAGATGATCCCTGGAATCAGCAGACCCATGAGGAAATTAACATCAATATGATCACATTAAGGAAACCATTTAAACATAAGCAGAGCAGAGGGATTTTTTAATGTATTTAATCACTTAGCAAATGCCAGCTGTTCATCAAAGTCTCTATGTGCCTTGCTTTCTTATTGAATCAAATCTGTTAGGAAAAGGAATAGTGGAACTTGGGACTATCATTTGTTGCCCCAATTATGACCATTCCTCCATAGGTAATGAAATATAACCACAAGGATAAAAAGCAGTGAGCAATAGTGTGTGTGTGTGTGTGTGTGTGTGTGTGTGTGTACAGATGTATCACGACCCGTCGTTCTCCTCATTTCTATCTTGAATTTGTTGGCATCTGTATGTAGAAATACAGGGGCACTGTTCCATGAATGTATCAGATCAAAAAACATCCTTGGATGTCAGTCTTTACCTTCAACCTTGTTTGAGATGGGTTCTCTTTGTTATTTTATTTTTTACCGTGTATGCCAGGCTATGTAGCCCAGGAGCTCCTAGGAAATTCTCTTGTCTTCACTTCCCATCTCTGTTTAAGCATGCAATGGCATGTCTGTGCTACATACCTGACACTTTTACATGGGTCCCAGAGATTCAAACTCTGGTCCTCAAGCTTGCATGGTAAGCACCTTTATCTACTGATCCATCTCTCCAGCCTGTGATTTTTAAAAGCAACATAAATATGAAATTACTTGCCATTAAAAAAATAGAGAATTGTACCACTTATTCCAAAAGGTGATCTGTGACAGATAAATGGTCACACACTTGGACACCATGTCACAAACTGAAGTGGAATGGCAGAGGAGGGTGGAAGGAGGAAAAATGAGAGAAGAAAGAATATAAGCAGAAGACAGAAAATGAGAAGAAGGTGGGAGAGGAAGGAGAGAGCGAGGAGCTGGCTTGGTCAGGAAAGCATGTGTCTTATGAGCATGAGGACCCAAGTACAACCCCAAGCCCCAGAAGACACACAGGCTGAGTGTGATGGGTAGCATTTGTGAGTCCAGCACTGGAGAGATGAAGGCAGATGGGTCATGAAGCTCACCTCCCAGCCAGCCTGCCCATCTGGTGAGTTACAGGATATTTACAGACCCTGTCTCAAAGACAAGGTGTGCTGGGGCTAGAGAGATGGCTCAGGAATTAAGAACATACTGCTCTTGCAGAGGACCCGAGTCCAGTTCCCAGCACCTATATGGGCATCCCATAACTACCTGTAACTCCAGTTCATGGGATCTGCTACCCTCTTCTCACCAGCATGGGCAATGCACTCACACGCAAATATCCACATTATGGGCACACACGTATATGCAGAATTTTACCCTTTAAATTTTTTAAAGTTAAAAAACCAAGATGGATGGCCACTGAGGAATGAGAGCTAAGATTGTCCTCTGGCCATCTACACATATGGGCATAATTCTACACTGGTACACACGCATACACACACACATGCACACACATGCACACGCACACACATGCACACATGTGTGCACACACACACGCACACGCAAGACACACACGCGCACACTCACGTACGCACACGCACACACACACATACACTCTCACATACACGCACGCGCATGCACACAGATGCACACTCACACACATGCTCGCACATGTGTGAACACACACATGTACACATATAAAAAGAGAGAAGGAAAATGGGGGTGAGAAGGGGGAGGAGACCTGAGAATCTCAGAAGAGAATTTCTAAAGCCAACAAATTCAAGATAGAAATGAGAAGAACAATGGGTTGTGATAGGAGCAGCAGAGGTGGTACACTCAAAATTTGGGAAGGTGAGACAGAAAGATTGTGAGTTCAAGACTAGCCTGGGCTATACAGTGAAACTCAATTTTAAAACAGCAAGCAGGTACTGCGTGTGTTTGGCGATACAGCGGTGGCCTGAAACATAAAAGGGCGTGGATTTGATCCTCAGTACTGCACAAAATAAATGAAATAAAGCTGGATGTGGTATCCCACCTTTAATTCAAGCATTCAGGAAATAGAAGCAGGCAGATCTCTGACCAGCCTCATCTATATAGCAAGTTCGAAGACAGCCAAGGATACATATCGAGACTCTGTTTCAAAAAACGTGTGTGTGTGTGTGTGTGTGTGTGTGTGTGTGTGTGTGTGTGTGTGTGTAAGAAATGAAAGAAAGGGGAACTGAGGCCACACGCCAGGACAAGGCTATCTGGCTTAGCAGCCCAGCTGTTGCTCTATTGGAATATGTTGGTGCTTGCCATCACTGCCTTTTGAAAGCCTGCTTTGTTAGCAGGAGCCTGTCCTTGATAGGAAACAGTTCCCTTTTCAAACCTAGAAATTAAATTTTTACATGGAAGCTTATTTTCCAAAGGTCTGTTACATATTCATTTCTGTAAAGACCTTCACAGTATCTTTAACTTTGCTACCAAAATCTAAAAGCCCTTTTGATAGAGTAAAGCTCCCGATTGGTCTTATTTTGGGTCTTCTGGACATTGTTGCTGCCTCATTTAATATCACCTGGTCTTTATGATCAAAATCCCAGCATGTATCTCTCAGTTCTGAAGCCTCATTTCAAAGCTAATTTAGATTTTTTTTTTTTTTTAACAATGCAGCTCATCATCAGGGGACTGCAAAAGGACCAGATCTTCTGGTTCAAGCTACCTCTCTTAAAATTTACTAGGTGAGGTGTGTCCTTACTACTCAAGTGGCTCGCACAGGAATCAAGTACAGGTTCTGTACGCAGGTAGTAGTGGGCAGCTTGCTCCCAGGCACAGACAACAGCCTAGTCTCTGCCAGTGATTCCTGCTTTGGGTGACTGCAACTTTCTCCTTTGAGCTTCTTTAGAAATCTCTGATATCTGTAGGGAAGGGTTGGTTTTGTTTATGTACTTTTCTTCATTTGGAAAAAGCAAAATAAAAACAGTTTCCTTTTTCACTAGATATCATTTATGCAGACCTATCTAGAATGAGTCTTTCCTTCAGTGATTAAATTCAGAGTAAGGTCATAGGCTCTGGACCAAAAGAGGACCCGGGTCCCACTTCTGCCTGCATGGCTTCACAAACCTGCTTCTACATTCAGAAGTAAACTTGATCAAGTCACCCAGCCAGCTTCTTCCTTTTAACAATCTGCAAAACAGGGATGTCTTAGTCACTTTACTGTTGCTGTAATGAAATGACCCGGAAGAGACAATAGAAAGAACAAAGGGTTTATTTTAGTCTTCACTTCAGAGGGATATAATCCACCATGGCAGCAAAGACATGGTGGTGGGAGTAGGAGGCTGGCTTGTCAGAAATGCAGCTACAAAGAGTACACAGGAAATGACGTTGGGCTATATAGTCTCAAGGACCACCCCCCAGTGACCTACTTCCTTCAGCAAGGTTCCACCTCTGAAAGGCTCTATGACCTTCCCAAACAGTGTCACCAGCTGAGACCAAGTATTAGAACACATGAGCCTATGGAGGATATTTCACTTTTAAACCTCCAGGGATAACAAAAGCACTTCTGAGGACAGTCTACAGAATGAAAGCAGCACATACAAAAGACTCAATCCATCTTTGTACTGTCTCATACTTTGTCTCCATCCCCAAACTCACTTCTCCCCATCATCCATTTTGCATGTTCAAGCCCAGCAAGCTCAGCAAATTCCTAAAGAGATTGAAAAATGCTGTTTCTGACATGCAAAATGGCTTTCATTCCCTCGGTTGCTGCTCTTTTGTACAATATTTAAGAAAAAATGTTCAACTTGCAGAAAGGGAAGATTGATGTTTAGCACAGCTGGGAGAGCTACAGAAAACGCAGTTGCAGTAAGTGGCATCTGTAGGCATTGTCCCCTCTCACAGGCAGCCGAGCCAGCCTGAGAGCACTATGGTAGTTAGAGCCATGGGTTTAACAATCAGAAATGCTGAAGTTATTCATGTAATCTCTCTTTCCCTGCTTATCAGCTACTCACAGCTAAAAATGGGGATGGAGAAGGAATCTTAAGTTTTTCCTGGCTGCTTCTGCACTCAGAAGTAAACTTGAACTTGTGAACACATTTGCAACGCCTCCCCTCCCTTATTCCCAGTACAGTCTTTAAAAGCATGATAAGAGATGATGTGACTGCATAAGAATTCCCTCCTCTTAATTTCCAGCATTGTTTAAGCCCCTTCTTCTGTGATTCTCAACCTGTGGGTTGAGACACCTTTAGGAGTTAAATGACCCTGTCATAGGGGTCATCTATCAGATCTCCTGCACATCAGATATTTATATTACAATTTATAACAACAGCAAACTACAGTTATGAACTAGCAATGAAAATAATGTTATCTCTTGGGTCACCACAACATGAGGCACTAAGTTAGAAAGGCTGTGAACCACTCCCTTGCTCATTGATCTCCTTTAAAGCCACCCCTGTCTCTGCTCTGCTTCACCATTTTGGGCCCTCAAAAGTACTTCTTGGAAAAAAAGACCCATGCTTCTCTTAAAATCTAGTAGAGAGATGCCACTGTGGAAGGGATGGGGAGGAAGCCAGGATACTGAAAGAACAGCTCGGTAAGGGCTGGAGAGGCAGCTCAGTGGTTTAAACATTTGCTGCTCTTGCAGATGACCCTGGTTTGGTTCCTAGCACCTACTTCAGGTGTATCACAACTATCTGTAACTCTAGCTCCAGGGAATCTGACACCCTCCTCTGGTGTTCTCAGACACCTGCATACACATGGCATTCCCTCACACAGACACACACACAATCTTCGAAATGAAAAGAATAACCAAGTAAAAGTTAGCATTGATTTCCCAAAGTCTCCCCACCCTAGAGATTCTGTACTCTTGGTTCCATAGACTGGAGAACAAGAACTTTGACTTTTTTGTTTGCAAACTATATATTCATAGTTGAGAAATATAAAATCTATAGCCATCCGCGTGCTGGTCTTGAATCTTACCAATCAATGCAGCTGTACTGCATCTTCCTTATACAGGGATCAGGGATAAAGCAAGCTGCTGCAAGGCTGCCTTTTACAAGGTCCCCATCTGCTTTCTAACTTGACTTCCCATTCCAGATCCCACACTTGATGGGGTGACGGACAGACCAATCTTAGACTGCTGCGCCTGTGGAACTGCCAAGTACAGACTCACGTTTTATGGGAACTGGTCCGAGAAGACTCATCCGAAGGATTACCCTCGTGAGTACAGCAGCTATTTTATGGGTCAGGGGAAGCACATTGCTAATGCTCTGTCTGGTCATGGGATCCGTTAGCTGAGCTGTGTCAGGCCTGCTCATTAGTATCCACTGGTTTGTGAAACTTGCACCCCAAGAAAGCAAATTCATGGACACACACAGACATAATCCTGGTATGCTTTTAGATTTTTTGTATGACATTGTTCCACCAGTTTTATCTGTGGTTCTTTTATCTTCAAGTCAAGCATTTTGTAGCCTCAGTCCTCCTAAAACAGCTGTACCCATGTTACAGAACAGACTGTTGTTAGAGATGACTGGCCAAGGGATTCTCTTGACACCACAGACAGTGTAGCAATTCACTTCAACCATAGTAACTCAGTACCCACAACCATAGTGTCAGTCATCAATCAATATACAATGTCCCAGCTGGAACCAGATGTCACTGTCTAATACCGAATGACCTCAGACTCAAAGCCGCTGATACCAATCTGCAGGAGTTGTCAGGAGGCCCAAAGTTACTATGTGAGGAGAGTATCCTAAAATAGGACGTTCTCCCACTCTTCAGTCAGACAGTTTTCTCAACAAATTTGTAACAAACAGGCACTCTCCTAAGCCCTTAAAAATATAACAGTGAGCAGGAGAAAAGATTCAGTGCAGGGTCTCATGCCACTTAGGGACTTGGGGAGATAGACAGCAATCAAATAATCACATGGAATGTGTTGCTGTGAGTGGTGGGATGACTCACACAATATTAAGCATGTTTACTGATGGTGTATCCTTGCACTGGAAAATAGCCTGCTTTGTGGCTAAACTCCCTGAAGATCAGAGAGAAGTCACCATTTGTCCAGAGGCAAATGGGCAATGTCCTGCCTTTGCTTTATGTTTCCTTTAAGACCCTGGAGGGCCCATTCTCCGTAGCCTTGGGAGGTAGGATGGCTGTGGGTGGCACTGGGCATATTGTGTCTTCAGAATTATCTGTTTTGTTCTTAGTTTATTTCACTCTGAAGTTACCACAGCTGGGAAGAACCACAGAAATAGGAGAGGAGATTAAAAAGAGGGATTGGGGCCAGGACTCCAAAGGCAAAGGGGAAAAGGGTAGGGACTTAAGTAGACCCTGGGTATGTCAGAACCTCCCTGGTGCCCAAACAGCCCACCCAAAGGGAACTCCAGCATTCCTGGACAGATCAAGAGGCCATTATTTAATTTAACTCCCATAAAGTTGAAATTTAGGAACGTAAGAGCCTCTGGCTAAGGCATTCCTCAAACTCTGGGATTCAGCCTGCTCTAGCCTGAGCTGCATGGGAGACCCTTGTGAACAAACTTAGCCTCTCTGCCTGGGAGGAGGCCCTTAGAACCGGAATGCTAGAAAAAGTGTCCTACAGTGTCCCCACTAACAGAAGAGATAAAATGACTGGGCCATTACTCATCTTTTGTGATCCTAAGGAGTTTACTCATTTCTGTTTGGCCACTGTTGTCTCCCAGAATTTAAGTGAGCAGGAAAGGGGGGCAACAAATCATTGTCTCTGGGCCGCTGGGGCAAACCACATGCAAACCTACAGAGAGTTTCTGTGGTGCTGTTGAGAGCTTAATAAAATACAGCAGATATGTGTTCCTGATTCCTGGGGTGATCACATTGTCAAGCATCACACCACAGAGCCAGGATGGACCGTAATTTTTCTGTTGAAAAACTTTCATCTTCAAACAAGAATAGCATTTTCCACATTGTGTTGGGATTATTTCTTCTGGAAGTTTCTTCCTGCAAACTGGGAACTCCTTTGGGATAAAACCTATGACCTGCTCTGGGATAAAAGCTATGATCTACTGTCTTTGAGTCTTTGTCCCTGCCCATGCCTGGTACCCTCCTGAGGATTAGGTGATTAACTGTGGACCATACCTGCTGCCATCTGGGAGGCAGGCATCTAGCTAACACTGAGTCATGATGCCCAGTACTGATCAGGGAATGCACCAAACCGTCCTTGCAGGGCAGTGGGTGAACTTGGGTACTTGAAGGACTGGGCCACTGGGAAGGGCATGGGCAATGGCAGTGATGGTGTTTACTAATCTAAGCTGCAGGGATAATTCTGACTTGATAACCAGCCCTGTTGTCAGCCCAGAGAAGCTTCCTGACAACAAACTCTCAAGTGCCAAGTCCCTTGTCTCTTTTTAATTAGTCATCCAAAATGTCACTTTCCAAATAGGGATCTTGGGACAGAGGCTCTCATTCTCTTCAGTCTCTGCATCCTTTTAACATGTTTAAGAATCACCAAGAGCATCAAGATACTTATGTTAAATCTCAGCTTTTCCCTTAGCTGAGAAACTTTTTAGTTACTTATTAATTTTAAGTAACACAGCAATCATAAATACATTGCATGTTTAATAAATTTGTCACATGCTAACATAAAAACATATATTTTGTGATGTTAGCCAAAGAAAGTGGTGGTGAAAAGGGTGTCATTGTCACCTGGACTGGCACTCACTTTTGTTTCTGCAGGCAACCTAGTGGTTTACACTTTTGATAGAAGTACGTGAAGAAAATTCTAGCCGACGTGCATGTATAACTAGGAAAAAAGAGGGCTTGGGGGCATTGGGGAGATTGTCCAGTGGCTAAGGGTACTTGCTCTTCTTACCAAGGCCCTAAGTTTGATTCTGTACACCCACTCACAGCAATTTCTAATCCCAGTTTCAGGAGATCTGACACCTTCTACTGACCTCTGCCAGTACCTGCACACATGTGGTACGTGTGCAGATGAGCAGGCATACACACATACACATTAATAATTTTTAAAAGTGTTTTCATAATCTTTCCAGATACTTACAGAAAATCTCTGCTACTATACCACAAACTGCTTCAAAGTCTACGAATAGTAGAGTTTTGTTAAGTCCAGTTACAATGTAGAATATGCAGTTGTGCATATAGATTTGTATTCTGTGACTCAAATTCACTGCTTACCTTCTTCTTTGGATGGATCTTTTACAAACACATGATTGTGTAGCCCTGATGCTGACCATATGGAAAATACTGGCTTATTGAGAATCACAGATCATCCAAATGCCAAGACTTCACATTAAGCAGTATCAAAATCATTGCATTCCCAGAGGACAGAGCCCATCAGGAATGTGATGGAGAACTGGGACGCTACCAAGTTCACAGTAATGGCTACAAGTTTCCCGAGATTCTGAGTTTTGCTTGAACACTCAGATTTTATTATTGGCAACAGATTCTGTCAGTTGTTTTCCTTGAAGTGACAGACTGACTTCATTTTTTGAGAAAAATGTCTGCCAGATTCCCAAGTCTGAATAACTGTAATTTGCCTGTCATTTGTTCTTTCAAGTAAAAATGATGTTTTATGAATGTGCAAAGTGGCTAGTGTGACTTGCAGCTCAGAGAGTCACTAAGTGTGTTTACTGAGGACAATCGGAGTGCTCCAGTCCATAGAGCAGAACTGCTATGCATTTTCTATTGCTTTTTACATTTTGAAATTAGTCTCTCCGAATAACAAGGTGTGCATTTATCAGTCAAGACATCAAATGACTCATTTTTCTGTTACATGAAGGACACTCATGCAAAATTGAGCCTTTTGTTGTCTACTGTGAACGTGTGACCCTGAAGAAGTCATCAGCTACTAATGCAGGACAAGGCTATTACCTTGGCCCATCTTCAATGCCAGTGTCAACACACTACAGCAAGCAAATAATGTCTTTGATTTGTTATGAAATAGTTTTAATCTCTCAGATTTCCTGAAAGGATCTCAGGGTTCTCAGGAGTCTGTGGGTAAGAAAACAAACTTGGGTGTTCAGCCATCGGGTGTCTTTGAGTAACTTACCTTTGAGGATCACAAGGACTGCTACATGGGGACTGAACATCACCATGTCCAGTCAGCTGCCACGCACAGTCAGTCAGCCACAATGCACCTTCAGCCATAGTGAAGTGTGTCTTCAGGTGTCCCTTCTGAACCACTGTACAAAATGCTTTGTATCGAATGCTGCTTCTGAGGTTCTCTCCTTGGGAGAAGTCTGCATTCCTCTCTTTGGGAAGGGCTAGAAATGGTAAAACAGAGACAGAGACTGGAAAAGGGACCAAATAGCTTTAGGCATTCCTCTTCTCTGGTAGTATCAAAATATCTGCTGGGCATCTGGAAACTGTGGAATTCTTCCCAAACCCTTCCAATTAAGAAGCTCTTGAGATACATTTTAAGGTTAGACCATGTAAGTTTTGCCTCCTAATTCTGTAAGTAAAAAGGTCTTGACGCACAAGAAAGTAGCATTACATACCCAGATGGCCAGAGAAGATATGAGCCAAAATCAAAGCTCAAACCAGATAATTCTTATTTTCCTGCCCTTGGGGTCTATCGTAAAGCAGTCAATAGCTGTCGAATGTCTGAACTAAAACTAAAGCTGAGATCTAAGTGATTTCCTTTTGCCTTCCCTTGGGAGCTGTCATGAGAGGAATCATTCATATGTCCTCTGCAGTCAAATTAAACATCTAATGCACAAAGCATCTTCTAATGTAAAGTCAACTGATACTAAATTCTGTGCCATCCCATCTGCTGTTCTGCAGACAGCCAGACTTAGAAGCCAGAGAGAGCATTCCAGGTTTGTTGAGCTTGAATGCATTGCTGAAACCTACTTCAAGCTCCATTGTGTCTGTCTTTGGCATTGCCAGACGGCCATTCCCAACTGTAGGAACCATGGGAGGCACTGCTTCCCAGGAACAAGGTGACCAGGCCCATAGGATGTCTTGAGGGCCGGACATGTGCCCAGTCTTCACGGAGCTTCCTACAGATGCTAAGTGTCTCTCATCACTAGCTCTCATAGGGATCTGGGTTCTTGACAAATGCTTTCATCCTGTAGACAGCTTGTCATCTCCTAGTAGCTTCCTCCACTTCGGACATAGGATTATTTAATACTATTTGACAAATAAATATTGAAGAATATTTTCCTATATCCAGTTTTTCATTTGATGACACATTGGCTAAAATATTAATATGGCCACTGGGAAATATATCCTATATATTTGAAGTTAATTTTACAGTGACATTCAGCCATCTTTTCCATTGGGTCACTTGCTTTAAAAAAAAAAAAAAAAAATTATGTCCATGGGGACTGGAGAGATGGCTCGGTGGTTAAGAGCACTGGCTGCTCTTCCAGAGGACCTGGGTTAATTCCAGCACCCACACAGAAGCTCACAACTGTCTGTAATTCGAGTTCTAGGGTACCTGACATACATGCAGGCAAAACACCAATGCATATAAGATAAAAATACATAAGTCATTTTAAAAAATTATTACTTCCAACCCCATGAAAAACTACCAAACCAGTGCTAACTTGATGATTTAATATTTTTATCCTTTTGTTCATCTAGTTATATGCAAAGTTTCCACATCATATTCAACTCATTGAGTCCTAGTTTTATGATTAATTTTCCCTCATTGTTACAAGTACCAACCTTGTCTTACTTCAGACAAGTCATCCACTATTCTTTTATCAGCCACTAAGGTGATGTCAGGACTCCTGAAAACAGAGAAAGCACTGGAATTAAAAACCACATCCAAATAATATAATAATCCACCAGTACTGCCTTCAACTTCTTCATATCTCCAAGAAAGAGCAAGTAGTTTCTGGGGTCTGAATCTCTTTAGTCTGATGGTAATCTCAAATCTACTAGTCATTACTTACCCATGTCTATTAGAAACTGATAGTTGGTAGATGCAGAGACCCATAGCCAAACATTAGGTTGAACTTTGGGAACCCCAAGGAAGAGTGGGAGGAAGGATTGTGGGTGCCAGAGGGGTCAAGGACATCATTAGAACATGGCCTACAGAATCAACTAAGCAGGTCTCATGGGGGCTTATAGGGACTGAGGTGGCAATCGGGGAGCCTGCATGGGTCTGACCTAGGACCTTTATAGATACGTTATGATTGTTTAGCTTGGTGATCTTGTGGGACTCCTGACAGTGGGAGCAGGGGTCTGGCTCTGACTCTTTTGCATGCTCTTAGGATCCTTTTCCTCCTACTGGCTTGCCTCATCCAGTCTTGATATGAGGATTTGGCCTAGTCTTTTATCTTGTTATCCATGTGTGATATCCTGAGGAGACCTATTATTTTCTGTCTGATGGGTGATGGAGGAGCAGTGAATCTGGGGCAGAGGGCAGATAGTGTGGAGGGAGTAGGGGCCAGGAGGAGTGGAGGGAGGGGAGCTTCTGGTCGGTATGTATTGTATGAGAGAAAAAGAAAAAGGAAAAATGTTGATAGTTGGAAAGAGTCACCCCCACACAGTGATTTTCCCAAAGATTCTTCTCCAATTTCCTCCTTGGTTGTTGGCATAAATGAGTTCTTTTGTGTCTAGTTTTAGAATTCTTCTTTCCTTAACAATCACTCATTTTGCACAGGTTTTCACAGTCTTTATCAGACAACCATGATAGAAGGGAAGATCTTCCTCCTTTATTTCCTGACTAATCTGGATTGCTTTTATCTAATAAGCTTTGTTAGCAACTTAAATAATGGCATTGTTATCTCTCTTCTAATTTGCATACATCTGCTTTTATGCATCCTATTATCTTCTGTGTCATTTGGATGGCCCTTTTGTGCTGTTGGTAAATTTCCATATTGTTTACTTTATACGCTGGCTTCCCTCCTTTCTGTATTTTTGTATTTAATTATTAATGCACTCAAGGCTGTGAATTTTCCTCTGAGTTGATCTCTGAGCCCTTCCCAGAGGTCCTACTGTAGACCTCTTATGTTCACTGTTCTCTTGGTAAAATGCTTTTGTACACTTTATCTTCTGGACATAGATGTTAATTAGTGGAATATTTTAAAATTTCTGAGAGGTTGGAGTTTTTGTAATTTGTAGTTTCATTCTTGGTTTTGTTTCTTTGTTTTGCTCAGCGAGTATGTACTACATAGCTCCTTCCTTGATGTATTTACTGTTTGTTTATTTAATAACCCAGTGCATGTTTGCCTTGGTAAGCTTCATTTCCTGTTCCTCTGTGGGCACTGGGCACTGAGAAATGTGCTCTTCCCTGCCCAGTGCACAGCATCACTGGTCCATGTCAGGCCCCTCTCACGCTATTTGCTTCTGATCTCATTCCACTTAGGCCCCCATTATTGTGATTAGCCATACTAATTTTTTCTTTTCTTTTCATTTTTATGTATCATGATTATTCTTTCTGTTACTTTTTAAATTTTATACTCCTTTTTTTTCTTTTTATTACCCAGTTATATCTTCTTCTGGTTGAAAAGTTAACTGAGCAAGGTACTGTGGCACAGACATGTGATCCTAGCACTTGGGAGGTGCGTGAGGAACATGAGGGAACAAAGTCTATATCAGCCGCAAAGCAAATCCGAGGCCAGGCTGGGCTGCCTGGGACCCTGTCTCAAAACAATAACAACCAAAAGTTATGTCTCCCTTACATTAGCATCACAAATGTGTAGATATTACCACACACACCTTTGCACACCTCCTGTGCCTTAGCTCTCCACCACCTCTCTACCCACACACATACTTTATATTGATTGATTTCTAGAATTTTGTTTCCTGTTCACTCTAATTTCTTTTTTTCAGTCTAGACTTTGTGTGTCTAAACAACCATAAACTTTTCTAAAGCCTTGGTTTCCCCTCACCCTTTGCACTTCCCTTCTTGGATACTTTCTGCAAGGACATTAACTGTCTTTGCAAGGCAAGCTTGATGCTCTACATGCCTGGAAAGATCTAGTTATGTTCTCACACTTCAGTGACGCAGGGCTGAGTATGAGACCGAGGTTCACAAGCATTTTCTTTTCTACTGTTAAGTACTGTGTCCTTACATCCCACTATCTAAAGAGTCCGTGTCTTGCTTCTTGCTAAGTGATCTGCACTTTCCCTCTGCTTTTTAAGTTTTTCTTCTGTCTGTCTGTCTGTCCGTCTGTCTGTCTCTTTGATGTTCCCTCTTCATCTTCCTATGAATACCACTGGGTTTTAAGTTTCAAAAACTAGTTACCTACTTAACAAGTCCTTTCTACATGAGATCTTGCTTTCGCCTCTGTCTTTAATCCTAAGACATGGTTGTTGTCAAACATTTCATCTCTTTCCTTTCTGAGCCTCTGCCCTAGTTAGCTTTAACTGTCGACTTGACACTGACTAGAGTCGTCTGTCTGAGAAGGCAGTCTCAACTTTTGCATAGAAGAGGCAGGCAGACACGTGTCTGGATCCCTAGTCTTGAGTACTTTGGTGTGTGCTCCCTAAAGAAGACATTCTTATATAAAATTACTGCACACTTAGTACTTAGTACTGATAAAACACTGCTGTCCAATCTAGATACTTTGTTTAATTTACATTAATTGTGCCTCTACTGTCTTCTTCATGGACACCACATAACATCATATAGTACAAGATGTCTGTATCAGTAACATGGGAGATTTTAAATCTTCTAGAAGCTGTGTTTAAAAAGTAAAGGGAAGCCATAAAATTAATTTTTAGAGTCATTTTATTTTGTATGTATGAGTGTTTTGCCTGCATGTATATATATGCACCACATGCATGCCTAGTGTACTTGAGGTCCAGAAGAGGGTCTAAGATCCCCTGGAAATGGAGTTTCAAGCCTGTGTGGACCCTGGAAATTGAACTTGACTCCTTAGCAAGAGTAGCAAGTGCTCTTAACTGCTCAGCTACCTCTCCAGCCCCAATAAAATTAAATTTAATGTTCTAGTTTATTGAAGCCAGTATCCCAAATTATGTCATGTTAACATATAATTGGCCTGAAAATTCAGTATGGACATATTTTGCATTTTTTCGTGGAGTGCTAAGATCTGATACCTGTTTTGCATTCAGTCTTGTCATACTTTAATCACATGGTAATGTGTAATTATCGGCCACCATATTGCACAGAACAGCTCTGTATCAAAGAAAAGAGAAATCTTCACCCAGAATCTAAGTCAGTATTTCATGGGGCAGTTATTTGTCATGCATCTTTCATCTGCCTCAATATGGAACACTTCCTCGGGCTTTCTGGATTTGACTGCCATGGACATTGTTGAAGAGCGCCCAAAGGTTATTGTATATAGACTGTCAGTTTGGGGTCATTGCTGTTTCCACTTGATTAGATTGAGGTTGTGCATCTTCAGAAAGGATCCCATGGCCTTTATGAATGTGTGTGTTAAAAGCTCATTTATACTTCCTTCATTTGACTCTAGGACATTCCATTTTCTTAGTTTTCTCCTTTATTTATTAGCCCTTCTGTATTTTCTTTACAACCTCCTCCTCAGCTTCCAGCTTTATTTTGAAACGAAAAAAGCTCAGTTATAGGGGCTCCCCTTTCTCTTTAGTCAATGTTTTGATGCTTTTGTCCTTCCTAATCTTCAAGTAACATCAATTACCGAGCTTTTCTCACATCTGTATGTCCAATCAACACATTTCTAGTAGTTTCCAGAAAGTTTATCCGATGGTTTCCTCAGTATTTTAATTGAGAATCTAGAACTTGCCTCAAATACACATGGCCATCTCTTTTACCTGAACTTTCAGTGTGTGCACACTTACACTGTTCATTTAATAATTCAAATGCTTGCATGTGATTTCTCCTATAACTATACCCAGTAGTCAATTTTTTGTCATTGTTTATTAACAATCATTTTATTTATTTAAAAAGCTATACATTTAATGGTAAAACACATATTGTACTTTTCTACATTATACATTAGTCCTTTTGCATGGCCTATGTAATGACGATTTGATGCTACATATAATAAACAGTAACTTGAAATTTTTTTTAAAAAAAGCTCATTTGTGTTTGGTTTCTTTTCTCTACATGTTTGTGTGGTTATTTTAGTTCTTTTTTGAAAGGTTTATTGATTTATCTATTTATTTGTTTTATGTATGCCTGTGGCCCTATTATGAATACCACATTCATACAGGTACCCTCAGAAGCCAGAGGGCATCTGATCCCTGGAAACTGGAATTGGCTGCCTTGCGTGAGTGCTGGGGACCAGACCTGGGTCCTCTAACAGAGTAGTGGAGTTTCTGACTGCTGAACTCTCCCCAGCCTCCTCTCCTTGTTTCTGCTTTGGGTTATTAATATCTTCCCTCTGTCTTTGAGGATGTGCACTGTGCTTATGTAGAGTTGTTGGCCCATCTGCTGCTACAAAGCTGCTTCATGTCCTGCTTTCTTCCTGATCGCTAGCTACACTTGCCTGGGATCAGTTGCTCTGCAGGAGCACTGTGTTCTCTGCTGATGTATCTGTTATGCCTTGTATCTGCATGCTGGGCAAGAAGAAATGTTGGGTGATATTGTTCTGGAGTGTTTAAGGAAAGAGAACAAGATGAAGCCAGGAAAGGGAGGCCCAGGCATCCTGTGACTGCTGGCAAAGCCTTCTGTGCTTCCATTCTACAGATGACAGGTGGTGAAGGACCACCTGTCATCTCCCTGTACCTCAACATCTCTATTGATTACTTGGATCTTGCATTTTTCTCAGTTTATGATCTTTCCCAGGACAGAATCTAGAGAACAAGGAGACTAAATTCCTCATCTCCTTAAAGAGCCTGCAATACGATGCCAGTGTAAGTGCTCTAATTTTGCATTATCTCTGCCCTCTCTGCTGTATTATAGTATGTTTAGTTAGGTTTTAAGCCTCTATCACTTCCTCTTCATTATGCTATTCCGATAGTGAGGGCATTGATACCTTGTTCTAATATTGTATACGTATTGATCTCTTTGTTTTGCCATGGCTACTTCCTATTTATTGCAGTGTTCTGTAGGCCCTGTAGATGTAGTATCATGGTATTCTCATTAACTCTAGCCTTTGTGTAACTAACAGATTATCTTGTTTTAATAAGTCGTGCCTTAAAGTGGATCTCACCTACAGTCTCGCTTGGTTTCTCTTTCCTCTGATATATTTTAATTAACTATTTAGTAATTTCAGACTTTCTAAGGACTTAAGATCTCCTAGGAAATTACTGAGCTCACCCTATTTGGAAGCACTTGTCTTCTGTTCTGTTCTGTTTTGTCTCCCAAATGCTTTGTACTTACAGTAACCCAGTCTCCCCCAGGTTCTACTTAGCTAGTCCCAGATGATTGTTTTAGACTTTCTTTGGTATACTCCATATGATATTATTTGCTTGGCTTGGATTTTGCATATGTTAATTCTCATTGTCACTCATTTTTCCCCCTTCTCACTTAATTAACTGTTGATTTATAAGGAATGAGCTGGGGAATATAGCCCATGCATGAGACACTGGGTTCAATCCTTAGCTCTGCAAATATTAATTAATCAACTAGTTAATTAATTAAGAATAAGTAGAGAGCTGGAGAAATGGCTCAGCAGTTAAGAGCACTTGTTGCTCTCTCAGAGGATGTGGGCTTAGTTCTCAGCTCTCAACATGGTAGTTTACAACCATCTAAAACTTAGTGCTATGGAATCTGATGCCCTCTGTTGGCTTCAACAGGTATTGCATGCACCTGGTTCACATAACATTCATGTATGCAGGAAATAAAATAAATATATAATAGAAAAAAATAAATCATAAAAAATAAAAAGGAGCAAGAATTTCCTTTCTGGTTTTTCTATGTACCTTCTGCTTATTAGAACAGTATCTTTGATTCCTTTTATGGGAAAGTTTTGAGATTAAATTTCAAAGCTCTTTCCATTTCCAATTTACACTGACTTCATTTGGTGCTTGGTCTGTTTATTTCACTCTGCTTTTATCCTGACAGTTCTTAGCTGGAAAGTCCATTTCCAAGCAATAGTTCTGTTATTAGTTTTAATTTTTTATCTCATCAATAAAAGCTTATTAATCCAGGATTTCTTGCAGTCTTTTATAACACTGTCTTTCCTCTTTTAAGACCTCCTGTTTTCAGGGGAAACTAGTAAGCCAGTGCTTGGTCATTAGCAAGTGAATTTATTTCTTACAACTAAACATTTGTAAAAATATTTTCACTTGGAAATAACTGGATTAAAAACCCAAATCCTTTTTTATTAAAACTTTATTATAAAGAACTTGCAAATAAAAATAACATCACACAGCAAAATTAACCAGGCTGAGTCTATATGTCTCAATGGACTTCTGTACAGTAAGTAGAGCCATTCTGAAGCTGCAAAGCTCCACGCTGGATTTTACATTTTCAACATTAAATATATTTTTATGCACTTAACCTCCAGCAGCAGTGAAAATCCCTGACTGAGTTGAAACTAGAAAAAGAGTTAGCCTTACATGTTCCTTACAGCCTTTACTGCATGCGTGGTTTTTCATTTCAGTGATGACACCTGGTCTTCATTCACTCATAACCGGATTCCTACAAGGAATCTGCAGCCTTGTTCCTTGGATATGTGTTTTTCATTTGCAGCTGAAGTGTTTCATGATTTGTTTTTATCTGAGCTATGTTAAGTGAATCTGAAGGTTCTGCTCATACCTCCATCTAGTTGATTAACTGATATTTTTCTTCTAGTTGGTCTTTTATTTTTAGATCTCTATCCTTTGGTCCTTTGCTGCTAGCTCATTAGTTCCACGAGTAGACAGCATGTTTGTTCTGTGTGGATACTGTGCTTAGTTGGTGCTTTCTCTTGCTTTAAGAACCCCTGCGTCTCCCAGATTGCTCCATCCTCCATTTCCGATCTTTCATTTTCTTCATACTCTGCAGTTTGCCTATTTTGTTTTCTCTTTGTCCGCTCAGTTTCTGATGACACTCAATCATGTATCTGACCAGCACCCAGGCTTACTGCTTACTGCCCACTGCCTCTTCCTCCTATAAGGATCTCTTCTGAATGTCTTTCTTATATACATTTACTACATCCCTTCAGTACATTTCCTACAGTACTCCTAAAGCTGTTTTGCTCGTTGTTTCATGTCATGGTGTGTTCATTTCTCCCTCCTACACATACATTTCTCTGCATGGGTTCTCGGGGTGCCTTCCTCCTCTCACACTGCCAAACACTCCTGGTTGTTCCTTGTTCTCCTTCACTCACTCTTCCTTCACTCTCTCTTGACAATACAGTGTGCTAGCTGCTTTTCTCTCACACAGCTCTGGCAAGCATCCCTCTCAGTTTACAGACACCCTACTGCTTTGGGGTTGGAAGCACAAAGAAATGCTTGCAGCTTATCCCTAGCCTCAGTTAAACTCAGAATGAAGGGACCTAAAAGGAGAGGAAAGATAAAATAAAATACCATGACCAAGACATCTTATAAAAGGGAGGGTTTATTTGACCTTTCAGTTCCAGAGAACAAGAGTTAGCATGGCAGGGAAGCATGGCAGCAAGCATCAGGCATGGGGCAGAAGCGAGGGGCTCACATCTTGAACTATAGGAAGGAAGCAGAGAACATGAACTGGGAATGACATGTGGCTTTGAAACCCCAAAGCCTACCCTTGATGACACATTTCCTCCAACGAGGCCACACATTCTAAAATTACCCAAACACCCACAACAACTGGGGACAGTTTTCCAGCATCTGAACCCGTGGGGGACATTCTCATTTAAACCCCCACATCTGGTGATTACTTATGAAACATTTGCTTCCAACTATTTTAGTGGCATTTGAATGGGTCTTGGAATTGGTAAGGCTGTATGTAGCCTTTTTTATTCCTTCATCCTCTTCCTAGAAGCTCAAACATGGATTTTTTTTTTATTAGATCCTTTCTTAAATAAGATGTACCTATCTGGAACAGATCATCCAAAATTCTATCTTGTGTGAAGTCTATCCAGGATGCACCCCATCACCACTGAGAGGAGCAAGTTAACTTGCTGGTAATCTCTTGCCATTTACTCCTGCTGCCTGGCAGTTTCCAGGACAAGTGATCGCTGCAGCTCATTCCTGTAGCTTAAGTGGCCACCTGTTCTCATATGAATGTGGGGAGGGAAGAGAAGGAGCTCATTGCCCGTCACAAATCCACTGTCATGTAAATCTAACAACCCCAGCAGTTGCCCTACTGGGGGAAACTATGAGGTTAACTGTGAAGTCTCACCCCAAACCAGCAGTTTCTCCATCTCCTTCAAGCCTGTTTGCCAATCCCTAAGAGGTGATTTCAAGAAATGTAGGTTTTTAATAAAAAACACGCCTTTAATCCCAGTACTCAGGAGGGCAGAGGCAGGTGGATCTATGAGAATTCTAGGCCAGCCTGATCTATATAGTAAGTCCCAGGCCAGCCAGGGCTACGGGGTGGTGAGACTCTGTGTTTAAAAAGAAAAGAAGGAGAGAAAAGGGGCAGATTTAGTATTCCCTCTGCATGAAACTATTCTAAACACACACACACACACACACACACACACACACACACACAAACAAACAAAAACCCTTATGAAATTGGGGGTGGGGTACTCAAGTTCCATTAAAGATAGCCTTTTGTACGGTTACCCAGGAATCTGCACACAAAACTCTGCTGAAGCTGATGGCATTTATGAACTCAAGTTTTCCAAACAATGCATTGCGTTGAGAAATACACCCTCAAGAATTGTTTATTCCAAGAAAGGCCAGATATTTATAAGCGCAAATGGGGTTTCTGCAAAGGTTGGTGCCAGGCACTCCAGCCCTGGCAAACATCCCTCTCAATTTTCAAGAACTCTACTGTTTTGGGGTTGGAAGCAAAGCAGAAGCACAAAGAAATGCTTGCAGCTTATCCCTAGCCTCAGTTAAATTCAGAATGGAGGAACATAGACAGGAACGAAAGATAACAGGAAATCTCAACACGGATAGCCCTGCACTGGAGCCATCGTCTGTGATCGGGGAATGGGGTTGTCGTAATCCCTTTACTATACTACTGAGTTGATTGATTAAATTGAGAGTTATGAGCCAAATGCCCCGAGAGCATCCTGGAACCTGCCTGCGTCTGTACGTACTCATGTGGTCCTGATGACTCTCACTGGAAGGGAAGAGCAAGTGCTTCCAGCAGGGAATACATGAAGAAAGGCTTAGGAGGAAGCAAAACTTTAGAACAGCCAGCAAGAGTTTAATTAAACTCTAACGTTATAAGCTTACCTCTAAACTGAGCAAAGCGCACCACATTTCGCCCCCACATGGAGTTACTCCGGGTCCTTACAGCTCAAGTGGAAAGAACAATGGGATGCAGAAGGATTTCTCTTCGCATCTGGCTCCTTGAAACAGGGATAAGAGGTTTCTGGAGGGGTTTTGCTGGCTGGAACAGTTACTGTTTACAGATGTGAGTGGCTTTCAGTCATTGAATGCAAATTGCATCTGCTTTGTTGTATACACCCTGGGAAAACCCAAAGGAGGAAATAATGTGCCTTTATCCGCCCACCCACATTGGGATTCAGAGCACAGTCTTTGGGGGTTTATTGGGTCCCTAAGCAACCTTTGAAGAGAGCTGTCCATCTGTCTGACTGCCCTGTCTCCAGTACACATGGATTCTTTTGACTTTGCTTCTCTTGTCTCTGGTTCTATCTTTGGTCTGTTGGCTACATTTTTTGGTAAACATGTCTTGCATTCAAGGATCTTAGACTAATTCTGCCTTGACAGTGTTGGTCTGTAATCTGAAGGCAAGCTTCTCAACAGGAATGAAGAGGACAAGCCTCTAATGCAGAGGCTAAAAACCAGAACAAGAAGCAAGAGTAAGAGATGAGGGTGAACAGGCTTCTGCTGGAATTCTTAATCTCAACACCAAATGCCACAGCAATGTGAGGACTGAACGAGAGGATATCAGAAGCGAGAGGCTGTAATCTATGTTTCTTTTACCAGTAATAGCACAGGAGTGTCCAGGAGTCCATCAGTCCTCTGCTGAAAGACATAATATATCATGTAGTCTAGACTAACCTGGAAGTCAGAGCCATCTTGCCATTTTAAACGGAAGATTTACTTAGAAGGCTTTATGAAGAATTACCTTATCCACCTCGTGCTTCAGTTTCCTCATTGGCAAATCAAAGCATGCCCCAAATGCCATATGGAGATGTCTTAAGAATAACCTGAGTTCAACGTGAACCAGCACTAGAAAAAGATACTGCTCCACCTCTGTCTCCAGTTTCCTGTATGTAAAGGCATGTGTGCATCACTGTGTTATAGTAGGTGGGGTGGGCTGATATTGTCCCGCCCTCTACAGCTTTGGCATGTGCTGTGAGTTCATCAAGTATTGTTATGTATAGTATACCATGCCAAGTTTAGCTCAGTGCCAGACCCACAGCTAACGATGCCTGAATCTCATGACTATTGTGTTTTCCAGCCTCATTGTTATCCCCCCCAAATTCTCAACTTCCAGTGAGTTGGCTCAACTCTCCTGTTCCTTTCTCTGACTTCCTCCATGTCACAAGTGGAGAAAGAGAGCTGGGTTTCAGATACATTTTATCATTCCTAGCTTTGCAAGCTTAAAATTGAAAAGCAGGGTCGGAGTATGTAGCTCGACCAGTAAAACTCCGCCTGGCACACACAAAGCCCTGTTTTATCCCCATACTGAGTTTGGTTGAACACACCTAGAGTGCCAACATGGGGATTCGAGGCAAGAGGATCAGAAATTTAAGGTCATCCTCAGCTACATCGTGAGTTCAAGACCGAGCTGGGATATATGAGATGCTGTTTCAAAAATAAGGAAAGTGAAATTGAAAGACATTGTATAAAAGGTCCTACAACAAAAACCTAACCAGTAATGAGGAAAGAGTGACCTAGTCCTCAGTCAGAAAGGAATTTAATAACAAATACACATTGCACAACAACCCAGACAGACACATGGAACCCATCAGCTAACTGAAACTGGTAGCCCCTGTTTGTTTGGAACAATGGGACATAAACAGAGTTTGGGATCTATATGTTCTGTGATTTCTACTGCTCAAGGTCAGTCTCCCCCAGCCTCCCTGCCTGCGTGAGCAGTTCTTCAGTGGAGACTGTGCAGCTACCAGTTACAGGGAAAGTAAAGCTGGGGGGGTGGAAGAAAACCAACCTAGTGTCTAGGGAGATGGTTTAGTGGATGTCTTAGTCACTGTTTTATTGCTGTGAAGAGACACCATGACCAGAAAGCATTTAACTGGGGGCTTGCTTACAGCTTCAGAGGCTTAGCCCATCAATGTCATGGTGGGAGCATGACGGTACGCATGGCTCTAGAGCAGTAGCTGAGAGCTAGATCTTGTGACACACACATTCATATTCACTTACGCACAGGTACACATGCACCTCACATACACACATATACACTACACACACAAAAGAACAAAACTTTTTAGCTAAGCCCCAGGATGACTTCTTTCGTGTGTCTAACTAGGTTTCACTTGGTGTTTTATTTCAGCCTAAACCACTGCGTCTTTGAGCCGCCTTCCTGACATCCCCAACTGGGCTCTTCCCATTCTCAAAGCCTTCGGTACCCTTCCTGCCGCTTACTGGTTAGCACAGCTGCTGCTGCTTTCCTGAGGATAGCCATGTAATTTAAAGCTTACAAAATTCAAGGTTAATCCTGAAGAAAGATTAAGGCTGCTTTCTCAAACCAACTATACAGTAGGATGACTGTATAGGAAAAGTGTCTTTGACATTAACTCAGCAGCCAGCTTTGGAGAACGATTCCATGGAAAAGGGTTTGGCATTATTTTATATTTGCACATTGTAGGATTTTATAAACACATGACAAATATTCAAGAAACCTGTGATGGACTGGGTATGGTGATATGTCCCTGTATCCCCAGCACTCGGAAGGCAGAGGTTAGAGGCCAACCTATGATACATAGCAAGTTCCAGGCAGTCAGTGATACATCTTCTCAATTTCCAGAGATTCTTGTGTTTCTTGTTGGAAATCTGCTATTAAACTTCCTTTTTAAGACAATTTACACGGCTTTTTTTTTCTTCATTAAATTTAAGCTACATTTATTTAAGGTATTATAACAACACCTTAACTTGATTTTGAAATTATCATTTTATTTTAAAATAAAGAAAAACAATAACAAAGGAAAGACCAAAGATGTAGAGACTGATGCCTGACCTTCCTACTAACTGAAAATCTCTTAGAGGAGAGTGTGCCCTGTCAACTCCAACACCACAGCCCTGATCCTGGCTGATCCTGGCTGATTAGAGTTGCTTAGCATGTTTCCTGTATTAGAATTAGACTATAATTCCCTAAGGACAGAGACCTTGTCTTGTTCATAGCTAGGGTCATTGCTACCTAGCCTATATCTAACAAAATAAATACCTACAGCTATAAAATAGATGGGTGGGGGTGAATACATGGGCCATGTTCCTGGGCTCATTCCTTCTCTCAAAGTGATACTGAGAAAATCTTGCAAAGGACAAATTCTAAACCCTCTTGCAAACCTCCCTTGGGTAAATGCTCTCTGCTTCCTTTAAACTATAATCTAGGGAAGATCCCTTGTGTTATCCTCAATCCTGGAGCCTGCAGTTGTACTTAGCATTTTAAAGATGATCTGGATGGCAGGAAGAATACTGAGCAAACCCTCCTGTGTGGAAAACAGTCTTTCTTCTACTGTCTATTTTCTGTGTAGTCCTTGTTTTATTCTGGTTTTCCACAGTGATTTTTTTCTTTTTTAGATGAAGTCTTACGTATCCCAGACTGTACCAAAAACAACTCTAAACTTCTGATCCTCTGCTTCTGGCTGGGATTATAAACGTGTGTTGTCATACCCTGTTTATTCAATGCTGAGATTTAACTTAGACGCTTCTATGACAGATTTCAGGGAAAGAAAGATAGAGGTGGTTGGGACCCTCAGTATACCACAGCCTCAGCACCGATCTGTTACTGCAAAAAAAAAAAAAAAGTCTTCATTTTAAAGGAAATATTTTAAGTATATAAAATAATCATAGGAAAAAAATAGTGTATATGTTCTGAAAACATGAAAAAATGACTCAGGATCAGACACAGGAAGCTCTGCTGAAGCTTCCAGCATTTAAGGGCTTAAATTTTCCAAACAATGAGTAGAAAAATAAACCCTGAAGGACTGTTTCTGCCAAGGAAGGCTGACTATTCACAATCCTAGCAGGCTGGTATTTTATGCCAGCCATTTTCATTCTGCCAAATATCTTCCCCAATTGCAGGGATTTCTGGGTTTCATGTTGCAAACAGAGCATTAAACTTCTTTTCAATACAACTTACATGGCTTTTTTTCTTCATTAGTACTTAGACTACACTGATGAAAGCAACATCTTAACTGTTTTGAAACAGTTGCTTTATTTGACAGAGTGACGTGAGATTTCAACCCTGGAGCCTAGGGGTAGGTGGATGGTTATACTAGCTACTTTTCATGTTGTGGTAACCAAATACCTGATAGGGAGCAATTTAAGGCAGGATGAGTTCAGCTTGCAGTTCAAAGGTACCGTACGCAGTCAGCTATTGGTGGAGTTGCGATGGCAGAAGTACCGGGTGGCTGGTTACTTTGTATCCAACCCAGGAAGCAGACAGTGAATGGGGAGTAGGGCCAGAGCATGAAGCCTCAAAGACGAAGTCTTGGTAGGGAATGTTTGTTTATTTGATTTGTTTTTAATGAAAGCTTTGCTAACTCAGTCCAACCCTAAATTCTAGAAGCATCAAGTTGCCATATCTGCAAAAATTTTACGAGAGATTAGCAACCTAATCCTGTCCCTGATATAACAAGAAGGTAGTGGTCAGTACCTGATGAAGCCTGGGAACTCTGGTGTCACACTGAATCCTCACTGCACTCAGAGTTCACTCTAAACCATTAGAGTAGCAGGCAACTCCGTGTAGAAAATTCCCTTTTCCAAGTTTCTGAGACCTGCAGGCCAAGATGGTAGCTGATGGCCTGTGAATCCTGGAGCCCTGGTAAAGAGAAGAGTCTGAGCTATATACCCAGGACTATTGTATGGATAAAAGATAGGTAGGTAGGTAGGTAGGTAGGTAGGTAGGTAGGTAGGTAGATGAACAGATAGGTGAACAGATAGAAAGATGAATAGAGATAGATCAGAAGAGCTCTTTATATGTTGCCATATTGTATCTTATATAATATTTTATAGAATAGATAACTATTATTACACCAACTTTTCAGAGCCGTTCTTCTGATTACCATTCTCATAATAAAATATAAATCCTTATACATGTCTTGATTTGTAGACATTTAATGACTGTCTACTATGCATTTAGCTCTGTAGTCTTTTGTGCCATTGAAGCCTCCCAGGGTGTACAAGACCTCCCAGGGTGAGGTTCTTCCTTGCTGAGTGCCGGCAGCCCAATCTAATGCCATCTCTTCCAACTTCCTGTTCTTCCTACTCATCCCTGCTTCTCGCCCTTTCCAACCCTACTCCTCATCTTTCCATCTAGTCTGGTCTGCTCTGGAGCCTTACTGCACCTTTGAGTTTTATTTAAGCAATGAATGAATTTTTCTATCTTTTATTGCCTGTAAAGAAGAACCAGGAAGCCGGGCAGTGGTGGCGCATGCCTTTAATCCCAGCACTCGGGAGGCAGAGGCAGACGGATTTCTGAGTTTGAGGACAGCCTGGTCTACAGAATGAGTTCCAGGACAGCCAGGGCTACTCATAGAAACCCTGTCTTGAAAAACCAAAAAGAAGAAGAGGAGGAGGAGGAGGAAGAGGAGGAAGAGGAGGAGGAGGAGGAAGAGGAGGAGGAGGAGGAGGAAGAGGAGGAGGAGGAAGAGGAGGAGGAGGAAGAGGAGGAGGAGGAAGAGGAGGAGGAGGAAGAGGAGGAGGAAGAGGAGGAGGAAGATCTCTACAACAACAACCAGGAAATCAGACCTTATCAAGGCAAAAAAAAAAATTCTTTCTTCTTACTTCAATAGTATGATCTAGGTCTGGGGATGTACCTCAGTTCATGGGATACTTGCCAAGCATGCAGAAAACTCTTGGTTTGAGTCCCAGCACTGCAAAACATCATTACTGATTCCAGAACTTGGCATGGGGGTGGGGGAGGTGAGGTGAAGGATGGATATGGGGAGGATCAGAAGTTTAAAGTCATCTTTAGCTATGTAGTGCGTTCCAGACCAGCCTGAGATACATAAGATCCCATCAGAAGAAGAAGAGGAACAAGATACAGAGGAGGAAAAGGAGAAGGAAGAGGAGGGAAATTTAGTCTCTAAGATGCTAAAAAACTAAAATGGTCAAGGAAATAGTCCTACAATTGTAAACTCTTCCTCTCCATCCAGAGAAAACAGACCTTTCTTGTCCAGAACTGCATAAAATGGACTCTTCCTTTCGCCGGGTACCAGGAACTCAGAGGCCACCAGCTGTCACCTTAGGCCACACATCTCAGAAAGGAAGATTTCCATCCATTCTTCAGCCTTTGCAGAATTCTCAGCTGCCAACTCATGGTCATGGGTCTGAGCCAACTTTGGTGTGTTTAAGTAAAACATTTAACATTCTTATCTCTTTAGCCTCAGTCCTGATACTTACCTGCTAATCAACCTTTCTACCTGCATCTGCTGTGTGTGGCCTTTGGAAGATGGGTACCTCCTGTGCTTTCAAGGTGATGGAGAACCGAGAACCAGGCACAACAAGACATGCCTGCAGTCCCAGTCTTTGGGAGGCTGGAGCTAAAACATCATCAGTTCACAGCTGTGTGATAGGATCTTGTCTTTGACAAAAGAGGTGATCTGTGAGAACAGCTCAGTCTATTAACTGCTTGCTGAACAAACAAAAGGACCTAAGTTTGAACCTCAGCATTCATGCAAAAGATAAACAAAAAATGAAAGAATCTTGTGTGGAGGCCTGTGCTTGTAATCCTAGCACTGGGGAGCAGAGACAGGCAGATTCTTGAGATTCATTGGCTATCATCCAGCATAGCCAAGTGAGGGAGCTTCAGGTGATGAGAGACCAGCTCAAAAGCCCAATGGACAGCTCCTGATCACTCCGATCTCTGGCTTCATTCAGAACTACCATTCAGACCCCTACCCCCAGCCCCAGCCCCACTCACACACATGAGAGTGTTGGATGAAAACTCATATTCAAGGGAAAACTGGTAAAGTTCTGGTGTAAGCAAAGCAGAGGTCACTGGCCCAGAGCCATGAAGCTGAGAAGGGACAGATGTAGGATTAAGTTGTATCCGCCTGAGTTAAAACACAAGTTCTTTGAATGGGTTCAGTGGTACACGGCCTCAGCCAGCCTCATCTCCTGCCTCCTGAAACTTGTACTCTGATTCCACATCTGTTCTTTTCCCAGATGTGCCCTGTTCCTTCTGTTCTGCTCTCCGGGCCTGTGCACACGCAAGCCGTCTCTCATGCTCACCACCCTCTTCCTCGGGGCTGACTGAGGCCAGTCTTTTGATCCCAGCATAAGCCCCATTGCCAGGAAACCTTCCCAACGCCCATCTGGATCAGTGACTGCCCTCTTCTCTGCTCTCTGGCTAGCCTTATCCATTCCTGAGTCAAACGCACAAATTCCCATCCTTGTGTTTGATCCTCTAAAACCCTGGGAACCTTCAAGATCAGAGACTATATCTGGTTTATCTCGGAGTTCTCAGACCATGTGTGCTTCTGCATAACTGGTGGGTATGCATTAGATTAAGATTGACTGAACTCCCAGGAGCCACCTTCCTGATGGATCAAACTCCAATAAAAATTCCAGCCTTGCAATTCCTTACTGATCGTTTTAGGCGGATATTCCTACATCTGAGTAACTGATCTTTAGTTTTTTGTTTGTTTGTTTGTTTGTTTGTGTTTTAAGGCCTGGTCTTGGAAAGTAGATGTGGGAAGAGTTGAGAGTTGTAGATGAATGTGATCAAAACATACTGTACAAAGCCCCAAAGAACTAATTTAAAAGGATTTTTAATACCTGGTATAACCTTTGACCTCTGACCTCACTGAAGCTTACAACTCACCAAGGCCATCTCCCTGCCCCCATACCCTCTACAGGAAGATCAAGTGTTCCTCTCTACTCAATTCTATTCAGTTCCTAGAGCAATGGGAAACCAGAGCAAGGCCTGAGAAGCAAGAAAAGCAGGCAGCCACCCCCTCACCTTTATAAAAAGTGAACTTGAGACTGCCAAGATGGCTCAGCAGGTAAAGGCCCACAGGGTAGAAGGAGAGAACCAACTCCTGCTAGTTGTACATATCTATAAACACACACACACAAACACACACACAATATACACACAAACATACATACAAACACACACAAATACACACAGAGACATACACACAAATATACATATAAACACACATAGACATATATACAAACACACACATAAACATATATACACATACAAACATACATACAAATACACACAGAAACAAACACACACATACACTAAATGCATAAATAAGTATAAACTTTAAAACTTTAAAAATAAACTTGTTCTTGATGATGATTTTGTATTTTGTTTTTGAGACAAGGCCTCATGTACCCTAAGGATAGGCTGGAAGTCAGTATGTAGCTGAGAATGACCTTGAACTTCTAATGCTCCTTCCTGCCTCTACCTCCACAGTGCTGGGATTGCAGGTATGTGGCTTTGTAGCTGCTAGGAGAGCACTCTACTGACTGAGCTACATTTGCAGACCCCAGATGAACCTTGTACTGGAGCATAACAAACACAAAGAAGGGCAGGTACTACTGTTAGCACAGGATCTGCTTCACATTCACGTGACCAGCACGAAAGTTCTAGAGATTCCTTGTCTTTTTCTAGCTTCCACTTTACCCTAAAGGCAGCCATCTTGACATCTATGCTAGCTTCATTGTGCTTCCTTCTTTCAGCTCTTTATAAGTGAGATTTTACAGCAGGTGTCCCTCCCAGTCTCATTTATTTTTTTTAACTTCATAGCTTGTGGGATTCATTCTCGTGGCTGTAATATTTTGGGTTTGTTCATTTTTATGGCTATGGAAGAGTCCAGTGTATGAACATAGACCATGCTTCATTTGTTGGTTGTTATAGGTCGATATTTGGTTAGTTTCTGATTCTGGTCTATTGTGAACGATGCATTCATGTACATGGCCTTTGGTCAATATGTGTATACATTTCTGTTTAATTGAGAGTGTGTTATACATAGAGACATATTTGCAGTTGTGACAACTTTATGTCATAAGTCTTGTAATATATTATTGGAGTTCGCGCATGCACAGCTTTGCACCCCACAGCTCCTGTCTAACCGTTAGGCCTTCTCCCTCCCTTTCTTGCCATGTTGCACTCAGTAGAATCAGCAGTTGGACAGACAGTGCTGAGCTTTCTTATCTTGTTCCAAAGACTGCACAATTACTCTCACTCAGTATGCTTTGCATTGCAAGGCTTGGTTTTGTTCTTTAGATATTTTCAGAGTAGAGAATGAATGTTTCTTTTCTATGTTTGCTGAGTTTCTGTTAGCAGGAATGGGTAGTAAATGTCATCAAATGCTCCTTTCTGGTGTCTTCTGTTTACACAGTTCAAGTACTTGAGTTTGGAGTTGAACCATGCTTGTTTCCCCAGAGTAAGCCTCACACACTCGTGGTGTTGAGTAGCTTCCTACATAACCAGGTATAGAGTGTACAGATATCGTGTTTGGACTTTCTGTTCATGTTCTCATCAGAAAGATGGTGTTTACTTTACTTCTTAAAAGCTTGTTTTGTTTTTGTATGTGGGGCAGGGTTGTATACATGTGTGGGTGCCTCCAGATCCCCTGGAGCTTCAGCTTCACCTGAAGTTACAGGTGTTCATGAGCTACTGAATGTGGAGGACAGGAACCAAACCCGGGTCTTCTGGAAGGGCAGTGAGCACCTAATGACTGGGCTGTCTCTCCAGCCACATGGCTTCACGTTTATCTTTAAGTTGGTGGTGGATTTTTTAAAAAGTAGAGCTTGACTCCTCTCTTACTATAGATAGATGATAGATGGATAAATAGATACATACAGAGAGAGAGAGAGAGAGAGAGAGAGAGAGAGAGAGAGAGAGAGAGAGAACATAGGGTTTGGTTCTATTATTACCTTAGCAAACTACACTGAGCTTCTAGCTTTTATTAAAATAGAAAGCTTTTCCAAAGATAAACTGGTCTTGAGCCAATTCCTGTTTTAGCCACTCTATGGCCATGTGTCCCCTGGCAGGTCCCAGATCCTCTCAGCCTGTTTCCTCATCAGTGACGTGAGATTGTGAAGTAAACTAGACAGTTCATAAGAAGGCACCTGCCACAGGCAGATGCCCAGTGTACCTTAGTTCTTACCCCTTCCTTTGGCTGCTGAGATTTCCACACAGAAAAACATCACCTTTTGTGTCTACACAGCTCGGCTGAAAGCTAAGACTCAAATGTGGAAATGTACGTTTAGGGCAGGAGGAGCCTGCAATGTTCAGTGGTGCTTTGAAAAACTTTTAAATGCCAGTACCTAGATTTTGAAAATTAGATATTGCCAGAATTATCATCCCTAGTACCCCAAGTTCCTCCCCTGGAGGAACTTTAGACTTGGAGTTTTAATGGTGTGCTGGTAATGATAATTGAACAATGTAATTGGTGATGTCGTAGTAAACATCTGGAAAAGGCAGGAATATGACCCCTCCCACATAGAACAGCGTGCATGTGGAGAAGCCAGAGCAGGAGGATGCTTTCAAATATAGCTGCTCTTTCTTCCTGCGCTGTTCACCAGTGCTCATTAAACCATCAAGCAGTCCGGAGAGCAGCAGTGGGGATGAGGGTTTGGAGCACCCTGGAACTACAACCTTTGCCTCTGAAATGAGAATCAGGTCATCAACTAATCAGAAGTTCAGAACTAGGCTGAAAAGGGTGAAACCAGAGAAAGCTGAGCTTTTTGAACACCAAACGCCAGTGCCTCCAATGGCACTATCAAACTGCTCTTGTTATAAACTCCCAGAGACGATTCTGGTGACAGCCATGTATGGCATCCAAATGACCTCTGCACAAAACTTAGACTTGACCCAAACTGTGAGTCCTTTATGAAGTAAAAATCGCATAATGAAGTTCAGTAGACAGTTTATGTCAGGCTGGCCACTTGCTAGCGATTAAGTTCCCAAATCTGTAGTGTGAAGTATGGTACATGCCTGCCTCACGGGATCGCTGGGAGAATGGGAGGCTACATGTTCATGTGATGTAAGAAACATGCTTAGTAAATGATGGCAGTTGTGGCACTGATGCTGATGGGTAATAATGAGAATAAAGGGCAGCATCCCTAGCTTTGGAAGGAAAAATGGTAAGAGATGACCTGTATTCTTTTTACAAAAATTGAAGGAGCATCTTGAGCCAGCTCTTGTCTAATCAACACAATCCTTTTATGGAACCTGGGCCTATGCACAGGAGCTTAACTGAATGAGCCATGTCCCAGCTGAGGCAAGAACTGTTTATGAGAACTGAGTGTTACCTGAGGCAGGTAATGTTTACAGAGAGCAGGGGACAAAAGATAAAGTAATGGGGCGAGGAAGAACATCAGCCCAAGGCCGTATTACTGAGGTCACTGAAGGTCATTGTATGTTGGAAAAGTCTAGTCTGTAGTCAAGAGCTATCTACCTTTCCAAGATGGTCTTCTAGCATCTTTACTGCTCCCCCCCCCAATATGCTAAGGGACGGCTTCAGAGGCTGTCATTGTCCTGTTCTCCCAGACACTTGTCCAAGCTTCAGAAACAATACACTTGTTGAATGACCTCAAAGTAAGTTGTCAGAGTCCGTTTTATCATCTGTGAAATGGGAATAATAACAGAACCCAGCTCCTGAAGTTGTTACTGGGTAATAGAAGCAAATCAGTACAAAATCCCTTGGCATGGGTCCCTCCATGTCAAAAATTTCCATAACCAGTCACATTTAATCTTAATATTTTATTTCTCCAGGGAAGGTAGAGCTGAGAGCATACAGAGACACATGGGACCTGTCCAGTTGAGAAGGGTGAAGTCTTAGAGCATTGCTCAGAGGTGTGGGGTTAGTGTGGCTTGGGGTTCAGGCACACCAGCACAAGGGGTTCAGTAACCCACTGGGCAGGTAGAGCAAGCAGTGGGATGGGAACAGCAGAATTAGTCAGGCCTATGCACAGATCGCAAGGCCCCTGACATAACTGGGGTGTGCAATTGAGGTTCCTGTCTCTGGAGTTAGGTGGGGGAGCTGACTGAGCTGAACCCAGGGGAAAGACCACAGCAATGTCTCTGTGAGGTGCTCTGTGGGCCTATAAAAGCCATGAAGGCAATGTAGGCACCCGGGGAATGGGCCTTGTCTACAAAACAGAACTTAAAGCTCCTTAGGATAATACATTCAACTTAACACTGTGTGCATCCATTTATAATCTGAAAAGGATAAAACCATGGGGCAAAAACTAGACCAGAGCCTGCCAGAGATGGGGTGGTAAAGTGAGATTGATTACAGTCACATGAGAAGGGGATCCTGGGAGTACCATGTGTCTTTACTACAGCTGTAGCTACCCAAAAGCATACTGTGGTCAAAACTTGCTAGCCAGTATATTAAGAAGGGGTCTGTCACGAGTAGAAAGCATCCTTTTATTTTAAAAGGAAATAAAGAAGGCACACAGTGATTGTCATTAGATTATCACCAGCATATGACTATCTGCAGAATAGAGAATAGCAAAAGCCTAAGCCTTGAAGACTGGGTAGGGGGATGGAGGAGGAGCTGGGACTCAGACTGCAAGGAGAACCACGCCAGGGAGGAGGGACTGGAAACAGCTTGCTGAAGCTGGAAAGCTGCAAAGACAAAAGATAGGCTGTGTGCAGGAAAAGACAAAAGCCCGGCTAGCTTTGTAGAAAGAGAGCTGGTGGAAGTGCTAGCCCAGAGGGGGGGGGGGGCTTAGAACTCTACTCAGAGGGAGAGACTTTGCAGTGACACAGAGCTGAGAGATGCCTCTCACCCACGCATTTACCATTTCCAGAACTTTCCATCACTCCGTGCAGATATGCACTGCCATCTGTTTTCATTTCCCTTCGGCCTGAAGAACTTGCTTTAATATTTCATGCACTACAGATGTGCTAGTCATAAATTTGCTCAGCTTTCATTTATCAAAAAAAAAAATACGCTTTGTTTTATACTCATCACTGAAGAATATTTTTACAAGGTAATAGAATTCTAAGCTGATGGGTTTTATTTCTTTTAAAAATTTAAAGGTGTCATTTCGTTGTCGCTGGGTCTGCCTTGGTTTTGAAGCAGGGGGTTTATTCTTTTCCGTTCTAATTGTGATGTGTCTTTTATTGCTTTTTAAGACCTTCCTCCTTGTGTCTCTCAGATGCTGATAGATTATGTGTCTTTTTCCACCTTTATTTCCTTTTATTTGGTCTTTGCTTTATTTTGAGGTGCTTTGCTTTTTATTTGTGGTGTGGGTAGTGGAAAGCTTGGGATTTGGGGGTTGGTATTGTTTTTAGCAGATTTTGGGAAATTTCAAGCATTGTTTATTTAAATACTCAGTCATCTCTCTATCCTATCCTGTGGACTCCATTTAAATAATTTCTTTTCATTCCACATGTCATTGGGACTCCAGTATGATTTTTTTCAACTTTTCATTCTTCTCTGCTTCACTGTGAATTGTATTTCTGTTACTCTCTTTTAGTTTACTGACATTTTCCTTTGGTGTATCCCAATACAGTGTTGTTGTTTTCAGATCTAGTATTTCCACTTGGCCTTTCAAAATATTTCTCTGCCAAGATTTCCCATCTGTTCATTCATTATATCCATCTTTTCTTTAAATCCTTGAATATTGGTAATAGCTGTTTTACAGCCCCTGCATGTTACTCCTGTCTGACTATAACCTCAGGAACTCCTATTAGCTAATTTTCCCTGTGTCTTAGATCATATTTTATTTCTTCTACATATGTCAAATAGTATGTGTATATGTGAGTTAGCACACACGTGCACATATTATGTGCATGTGGATACCAGAAGTCAATGTTGGGTGTCTATTTCAGTCTCTTCCCCTTATTTTCCAAAGCAGAGTCTCTCAGTGAACCTGGGTCCCGTTGATTCAGCTAGGCTGGCTAACCAGTGTCTGTACTTGTCTCTAAGCCATCACTACCACCATCACCCCTGCCCCAGCACTGGGCTCATGGATGTGCTCTACCAAAGTGCACCTGGCTTATATATAGTCACTTTTTCATTGCATGATAGACATTGTGAAGGTTCCGTTGTTGAGTGTCTGGACTTCATTTAGAGGGCATGGGACTTTATTTTGACTAATGGTTAATTTGATAGTAGATCTGTTTGATTCCCTTTCAGTGACTGTTTTCTGAGCTTGGTTAAGGTAAGTCTAGGTAGCCTCCCCTATTAAGACAAAGTGGAGTTTTTGTTGTTTTTGTTTTTATTTATTTACTTTACATCCCGATCGTTGTCCTCCCCTACCACAGTCCCTTCCCCCCATCTCCCTTCCCCTTCTCCTCTGAGAGAGCAGACACCACCACCCCCCATGAGTATCCCACATCACCCTGTCACATCAAGTCTTTGTGTTGCTTCTCCCACTGAGGCCAGACAAGAAGACATCTGAGTTAGGGGAATGGATTCCAAGACTAAGTAGTTTTAACACTAATTTATGGCTCTTCTTCAGCTCTCAGTTGGGTGCAAAGCATCTGTGCTGTGGGTGGTATAGAAGTTCTGTCTCCAGATTCGGTAACCTCTGGAATCTTCCTTGAGTTCTTTCTCTTCTCTGCCTTGTGGAGCCTTGCCCTGCACACATGGGACTTAATTTGGAAAGAGTTAAGGGGACATCTATGCATCTCTCTGAAGCTTCTCTCTCTCTAGCTTGTGTCTCTCTGGCATTTTAGCCCATACATCCTGTCTGCAGCCCCTGTCTATACCTCCTCAGCCAAGCTAGTCTGCTTTACCCACCAGCTTCCTTCACTACAAACCAGAACGTGTCTTTTGTAGCAACCCAGGGAGGCACGGGCTCAGATCTCAGGTTTTCCCTTCTTTCAGTGATGTGTTTATATAAAGATAAAGAGATATAGGAAATATGTTCTGTGGGTGTGTGGTGAGGTGTGGGGGAAGGGAATACCTCAGCGGGCCCATGCTGAGGCATCCCTATCCCCTGAGGGACCAGCCACACCACGATATAGGGTATAGTATAGAATAGAGTTTATTCAGGGCATGGTGAGGGCAGTTAAGAGGGTAGTAGAGGCACAGAAAGGCAGAGAGGGAAACAGTAGAGAAGTAGAGGCTGGCCATGACCATGTGGGGGAGGGGGGAGGAAATGGGGAGGGGGGGAGCAAGGGGGACAAGAGAGGAAACAAGAGAGGTAAGAGGGGCAGGAGGAGCAAGAGAGAGAGGAAGGGCAAGCAGCTCCTTTTATAGTGAGTCAGACCTACCTGGCTGTTGCCAGGTAACTGTGGGGTGGAGTTTAGACAAAATGCTAACACTTGGGGATTGGAGCCTTTACTGTCTGTTTCGAGCATCCCAAAACAAGAACTCTATCTAATCTGCTCTGTTTTATTGTTCCCTCAGAAGCAGAAGCCAAATGAGCAAAACTAGATTTATGGGTGGATTGTAGATAAAAGTTTATTCTGGACAGAACTCATAGATAAGGCCTACTCAGGAGGCTGAGGCAGGGGGATCGTAAATTCAAAGTCAGAAGACTGGGAGTATAGGTCAGTGGTTGAACTCTTACATATGTGAGACCCTAGGTTCAGCCCTAAGTACTGCTGGAGACAGAGAGAAAGGGGAGGGTGGGCGGATTTGTTCACTTCTTTACTTTAGTTACTTTTCTTTCTTTACTTTCCTTCTAGGAGAAAGTTAAAAATTCCTATTAAGGCACAGTTTGTACCCTTTCATGATCTGCTTGACTTCTTAGTCTCATCACAGATCATTCATTATTCTTAAAACACACACACACACACACACACATACACGCACGTGCACACATGCACATGCGAGTGTGCAAGTGTGGGGGTGGGGCAGGAGGGTGGGCAGAGGTGCGACCCTGAAGAATTCATGACTTACCATGTAACTGTTGCTTTTTCTTATACCTTTGCTTTTACACCAAACTTTTCTTCTGGAAAAAAATAGTCTTTTCCCGGCTCCATATCTGCCTTGCTAACTCCTATCCACTAAACTTCACCCTGTCTGCCTCTTCCAGAAAGCCTCTAGCACCATCTGGGCTAAGCAGCTGCCTTGTTAGACTTTCAGATTCTGTCTGTCTCTACTGAAGTTGCCTCACTCAATTCATTGTCATAGTCTGGTTTGGACCCGAACTTACCTTCTTTCCTCCTCCTCCAACTGAACATCTCAAAGACATGGAACTGACTTGTCTCAGAGTTGCCATGGCCTGGCGCAGGGCTTAGCAAACTTTTATATAAAGAGCCAGATGGTGAGTATTTTAGGCTTTGCAAGCCAGACTACTGAACTTTGCCACTGTAGCATGAATGCAATGCACAGATAATGAATAAAATATCAAACATTATTGGAACAAAAACAAGCAGCTCTAGCTTGATGGTCCCTAGATTAATGCATCAGATGAGCCAAGTAAGTGTTCACTGGTGGCACAGCAGGGTGCAGTGGGATCTTGCTGAAGGCCTCAGAGGACATGGAAGAGACAAAGTGAATCAAATCCATTTCCTAAGAACAGTTTTCTAGAATGGAAGGGAGTCTTCTCAAGCCCTTAAGGAAGGGGGGAAAGGATAACTGAGTGTAGAAACTAGAAAGACGGGAAGTGAAGAAAGCCCCATTCCAGCTGGTACATGACTTAATGCAGGTGTTCGGCCACACAGGGGCAAGACCCTGAAGAACGCAGTGGCTTGATCAGAGTGGGTCCCTGGAGTAGCCAAGAGCAGAAAGAGCCAAAGGGCAAATGCAGGCTGTGTCCTGGGCAGCACTTAGAGGCAGAATGACAGAAGCCAAGTTCTGTAGCCAAGTTCAAAGCATTGGAAATCAGGCAGAGCCTGGGCCCAGTCCTAGGACAACAGTACCAAGGCCAATCAGAGAGTGAGGTCCAACACAACATACGTGTGTAAAACTATCAGGTCTTCAACGGTTTTCAGTTAGCTGCTGGCCACATGGTACACCCGGGAGTCTGTGGATAGCTTGATGTTGGTCTTGAAGAGATGTAAGTGACAAGGTCACTTAGTAAAAGATAAAGTTCAATCCTACTTCGAGAAGACAAGACATAGAGATCAGAGGACTGCTTCTAGGTGCACCTGCTATAGCAAACTTCACAAGGGCCCAGCAAACAAAATAAAACCAGAACAACGATGTGCTCAAAGGACCATGGACCAAGGCTGGGGTTAGGCAACAGGGGTTAAATCATTCCTGTCAGCAAGGACTAGTACATTCTTCTATGAAGCACTATGAATGGATATCAAGAAAGTGAATGGGTGGCTTGTACAGGACTAGGCTTGGCAAGGGACCTCAGCAGCTGGCCAGGACATCTGGGCTGTCGCTGAACACCTGCTGTGTTAGTCAGCATTCTCCAAAGAAACAAGAGCAAGAGGTTGTGGATGCATATATACTGAGAGATTTATCATAAGGAATTGGCTCACTCCAACATGAAGACTGTGAAGCTGCAAACATGCAGCTAGTAACCTGGAGACCGGAGCCAGACAGTGGTGCAGCAGCTAGTAACCTAGAGACTGGAGCTAGACAGTGGTGCAGTTCCCATCCTGCTCAAAAGGCCTAAGATCCTTTTGAATGTGTAATTCTTGTCTGCAAGCCACCAGTAAACTCGGGAACCAGAAAGACTCAGTGTTACAGCTTGAATCCAAGACAAAGCAAGGAAAACGATGCCCCCGCTTGGAGGCAGGTAGCAAGCAGGAAATCTGTATTACTGTAGAATGAACCATTGTGTTCTAATTAGGTCCTCAGCTGACTATGTGGGGTCCAATCCTTCAGAGGGAGCAATCTGTTTTAGTGTATCTACCAACTCAAATGATAGTCTCCATTAGACACCCTCAGAGTCACATCTAGAATATTTGACCAAATGTCTGGCTTCTCCATAGCCCATTCAAGTTGACACGTTAAATTAATCATTCAGGCTGTGTGCAGAGCACCTCAGAGAATCCACCTCTCTTGGAACATCCCACCCCCAATACCAGACAAAACGCAGACGTGCTTCTGATGGATGCTGGCCTTTTAGGCATCTTTGTAAACATTGGTAATTTAGTGCCAGATATGACAGCAAAAAGAGGCCAAGGAGGCTGTCAGTGTATGTACTGGCTAGTTTTGTGTGTCAACTTGACACAAGCTGGAGTTATCACAGAGAAAGGAGCTTCAGTTGAGAAAAATGCCTCTATGAGATCCAGGTGTAAGGCATTTTCTCAATTAGTGATCAAGGGAGGGAGGACCCCTTGTGAGTGGTACCATCTGTGGGCTGGTAGTCTTGGGTTCTATAAGAAAGCAGGCTGAGCAAGCCAGAAGCTAGCAAGCCAGTAAGCAGCATTCCTCCATGGCCTCTGCATCAGCTCCTGCTCCTTGACCTGCTTGATTTCCAGTCCTGACTTCCTTTCATGATGAACAGCAGCATGGAAGTATAAGCTCAATAAACCCTTTCCTCCCCAACTTGCATCTTGGTCATGATGTTTGTGCAGGAATAGAAACCCTGACTAAGACAGTGTACATATTAAATACATATATTCAAGGCATCACCTGAAGTGGCTTTTTAGACAAATAGACTTGGATAGCCATCAACATCACTGATTCATATGTGTAAGCATTTTTTCCTCCCAGCTTACCATACATTTGTCCCATAGAAATTCTACCTAAGCTATTGGAAATACATGCTAAGGCTTTATGTAGCTTTTCTTAATTACAGGAATGTGAGTGAGGGGTTACTTTTCTGTTGCTGTGATTAAAAACACCATGTCCAAGGCAACTTATAGAAGAGTTTATTTGGGCTTACAAGGGGATAAGAGTCCATCATGTAGCAGAGGCAAGACAGAGTAGAGAGCTCACATCTTCAATTATAAGCACGAAGTAGAAACAGAGAAGTAGAGTGGAACCAGGTATTTAATGCTAAAGCCTACTCCTCGTGATATACTTCCTCCAGCAAGGCTGCACCACCCAAAACCTCCCTAAACAGTGTTACCAATTGGGGACCAAGTGTGCAAATGCCCAGTCCTATGAGGGATGTATCTCATTCAAATGGGTAACTCACAGTTGGTAACTCAAAGGTAGTGGCATCACCAAATATCCCACCTCAATATGGGTGTCAACTCAAAAAAGCTGGGTCTCTGGCACCCTCAGCTTGACTTGCACACAGTTCTGCAGCTCAGAGTCTCTTCTCTCCCCAGCAATTATTACTGCTTACATAACATTGAGGGTTGATTTCACTAACTCTTACGGGTTTCAGAGGCTGCCTGAGACTTCTAAGTTTCATGTACTTCCTGAGTCCTACAAGCTTCCTTTAATCTCAAGGGAATAGCCGTACACTCGGACAGGTGTAGGCCATTTGAACACTGTTGGGACTAGTGAAGGACATGCCTGACTAGACACCTATGCACTTTTCTGTAAGGAGAAAGGGTTAGTAATAGACTTCGGCTTTCCTTTGCCTTTGAAGACTGAGGCCCCACTGTCTCACCAGGACAACAGGATGATATTCTGATTATTCTTTTAAGGGATCTACAAGCATTAATCTTACCCCTTATCACCATACCTTCTAGTGCCTGGGTCTTCTTTCTCTACCCTCCCTATTTCTTAGAGTTTATTTCCTTCCAGCTAACTGGAATCTGTTGAACCACCTCATTCTTCTAGTCCCATGCTTCTGGGTTCCAGCTAGATGATTCCAAACTCAGACTTGTTTTATACTGAGCATTCCTGTCTTCTTGGCCTACTGGTTCTAACTGCCACTCAGTTACCTGAACACATTCCTTTTGGCCATCATGCCTTCCACAAACTGATCTGGATTCCTCCTGTCCCATTTAGATTTACTGTTTATTTATTGGTGACTTTATTTAATGGGCTTCAGCATCAGAGCAGCACTGAGAGCTTGATCATATCATCTTCTCTGCAGAGGGAGAAACTGGGGCTGAGAATGATTGACTTGCTTCACTAGAACATTCCAGAACCAAGACTAGCATATACATTGATCAGATTCCAAGAACAAGAGTTTTGATGACTTTACCAAAAGTTGCCTCCCCGAGGGGAGTGTGTGTGTGTGTGTATGTGTTATTTGGGATTGAATTTAGGGCCTCTCATATACTAGCCAGGTGAGTGCTTTCTCGTTTAGCTACATCTCTAGCCCATGGTCTCCTGCCATATTGCCTTGTCTCCTAGCCACCTGTCTCTACTTCCTCTACTACTGCCTCAAAGCAAACCCTGTAAATTCAAGCAAGGAATGTTGAATGCCTCCTGTTTTGTCTCCTCACCTTTAGAATCTGTCCCCTCCTGACATTGTGTGTGCCCCGCCAGATATATCATATAAGGTATAAAGAAGAACTGACCCCTGTACCAGGCTGACCTGACCAAAGTTGTGGGTAATCTTGCAAGAAACTCTCTAAGTCCAGATTTCCTCATGTAAAGGAATTCTGACAGAATCTCTTACTAGTTAATTTTCTTTTCATTATAACAACTACTAGGCAGAAGTCACCTAAGGAAAGGAGATGCATTTTGGCTCATGGTTTTAGAGGGAATACTTCAATACTTCCATGTGACAGCTGCTGCATATCAGTCCATAGCAGCTTGCTGGCCTTCCAGATATGGGGCCGAAAGTTAGCCTAGGATACACCCTTAAATGTCCAACCCCAGTGATCACCTCTGCTCTCCAGATACTGCCTTTTAAGCATCCACAACCTCCCAATCAGTGCCACCAGCTGAGGGCCAGATGCTGAAACACGTAGACCAACAGCTCTCCCACCACACCACCCACCTTTCCTAGTGCTACTGACCACATAGACACTCAGAGTCTCTGTAATTAGTCCTAACTTTCTGTCTGTCTAGCCTCTCCAGTCCACTCAAGGCTCTCTTTCATTTCCTGACTCTGCAGTGGCATAGGGGGAGAGTAGGTGTTCTTGAATCAAGTAGACTTGGGACTGAAGCCTAGCTTTTCTCTCCCTGGTCTGTAAATTCAGGTGGGTCTCCCTAAACTCTGTGTGGCTTAGGTTCTCATTCAGAACATGGAGATAATGTTATAGTGAGGATCTCCCTAGGAAAGCAGCATCCTAGCAGGGTATCTGGTCCTCTTATGTGTGTTTCTAAGAATCCCTACTCTGATCTGACTGCCCCACCATCTTCCTACCTGGCCTCTTTTCATCCATTTCTGTTCACCTCTGAGAGCCCTCTTTCCAGTTGAAAATGATTTTCTTCAGCTCTCACTTTCTTATGGATTCTTCTTTTAAAAATATTTGGTTTTGTTTGTATATGTATAAGTGTTTTGCCTGCATATATTTATGTGTACCATGTACATGCAGTGTCCATGGAGTCCAAAAGAGGATGCCAGAACCCCTGGAAGTGAAGTTACAGGAAGTTGTGTGATATCATTTGGGTGCTGGGAGCTGAACCTGGGTTCCCTGCAAGAGCAGCTAAGGTTTAACCACTGAGTCATCTCTCTAGCCCCTAGGTTCTCGTGCACTCACATTGGGCACGTGTACGCTCCTCCTCCTCCTCCTCTTCCTCCTCCTCCTCTTTCTCCTCTTCCTCCCCACTTCCTCTTTCTCCTCCTCTTTCTCCTCCTCTTCCTCCTCTTTTTCCTCCTCCTCCTCCTCTTCCTCTTCTTCTTTCTCTTCTTTCTTCTCCTTCTCCTTCTCCTCTTTCTCTTCCTCCTCCTCCTTCTTCCCCCTCCTCCTCCTTCTGTTCCCCCTGGTGATACTGAGAACATTCTCCTGGGTTTCTCTATTTGAAATGATGCTAAGAACAGTTTACAGCTCTCATAGTTCCTTCCAAAACCAGCCTGATTAATTCGCACGGCTCTGGGAGGTCAGACTTGTAATGGTTACTCCTGTTAAGGGAAGACAACTTAGGCTATAGCTCAATGAATGATAGGACACTTGCCTAGAATGTGTGAAGTGCTGGATTTTGTTCCCAGAACCATGTGAAGCAAACAAACAAATAAATAAATACAAGGGAAACTGAGGCTCTCAGAGGTTGAGTGACTGGTTCATAAACACAACTCTCCAGCTTCAAGTCACCATGTGTCTTTCCCTGTACCACTTTGCACCCGAGCGGCTGCTGCTCACCTGCCATGGATGCCCATTGTAATATTGCCAACTGTCTTTCCATCAGTGTTTGCTTTGCACCCTCTCCCAGGGAAGATGTGGTCTTGCCCCTCCTCCTAGCCTTGTACAGATCTTACTGAGCTGATGGGACTGTGTTGAAACTTGAAGGTCATGCTCTGCCACAAAGTCACTCTAGGAAACTAGCATTTGCAGTGCTTAGCAGGGTGAATGCATAGAGTGAAACTTTATTCAAGAGAGTAAGACACAAAGACAGACCTCCTCTGGGAGTGCCTGCTTCTCTGCACACCAGCTTCTCAACCTCGATTCGCTGGATTTAAGGAATTTGGAGTTGGTTCTTTCATCCCCTGTGTTATTGTGCGATAACTCTGATGAGCTGGATCATAGCTAATCTGCTCTTCCATCTGTTTCCCCACCCCCAGACTGTGAGTCCCTCAGGGCAGACGCCATGTCCTATTCCCATCAGTCCGTATGGCCTGCCACTGTGTTTGGCACTTAGCTAATGGAAGTTGAATGGATAAAGCAGAAAGATCCATCTGGGTCCATCTTCTGATCCTCTGTGACTGTGCTCATTTCTATTCTCTTTCTATCACATCCCATAATATGTATGTTTATTTCCCACAGTGAGGTAAGGGCAGGCTTCACATCTTTCAGTTTTGAAGTCACTCCCATAGCCATAAAATGAGGAAGCCATACTTACCGAGTGTCTGTTCTGTGCTGAGGTAATGTCGTACATAGCATATCATTTTTTTATGATTTCACTTAACTCTCCTAATAGGTCAGTATGAAAAAGGGTGAAATGTGGGTAAATAAAGAAACTGAGTCTGAGAGTTTACATAGCTAGGATGTAGGAGTGCTGTATGGAATACTTTTCCTTGGCTGGAAAATCCAGTGTCTTTCTTCCTTCTATGGCTCTTTGTTTTCCAAAAGCAGCACAGAGTACAGCTGAGACCTTAGCTTGGTAGGAGTCAGGAGCAGTGCTGAACTGAACTTCAATTTAATTGCATTGAATTAAATTGTGCCTGTGTGTCCCCAATGTTTTGGGAACATATCCTGCACCTTCTCATTTGATTGATTGTGCAAAATGCTTCTGGAAACATGAGATGAGAGCTCATATCAGAAACAGGAATGAAAACAGATTCCCTCATGGAGCCTACAGCCTAGTAGGACTACAACAATAGTAAATATGGTCTGTTTTACTGGGGACACAGGAGGCAGGAACTTTCAGTCAGCTTCTGAATGATCACTGTCATAGTTTCCTTTCTATTTCTGTGACAAACATCATTGGATTACACTTCCATGTCACAGTATATCATTGGGGAAAACAGGGCAATAAAGAAAGCAGAAACTATATGAAGGAATGCAAGCTTACTCATTCTCTTAGCTAGATGTTTTAGACAACTCAGAATGGCTTGCCTAGGGAATGGTGCCACCCACAGTGGGCTGATCATCCTACATCAATTAATAATCAAGATACACACACACACACACACACACACACACACACGCTCATAATCTGACCTGGGCACCCCCTTAATTGAGGCTTCTCTCAGATGACTCTAGACTATATCAAGCTGACAATGGAGATTAATTAGGAAAATCATGAAGGAGGAAAAGAAACATTCAAGCCAAGCAAGACAGTACAGAGGAAACAACAATGCTCCATAGATACAGAATTTCAGTAGAATATAGGAGGTATTTCAGTGGAACAGCCTAGTGGGGAGCAATAGAACCCAGAGAAGTTGGTCTCTCTGGGTTTATATTACAAACTAAAGGTCATGAGGTCATGCCTTCACAAGTATACTCTTAGCTTAGATGGCAGGTAAGCCTTTCTTACTGCTCAGGAAATGAATTGAACAACTAGCTGGCCACATCTCCACCTGTCTTTTCTTGAGATTAACAAGAAGGCTGCATTTCCCTGATGTGTAGGGAATAATGAGCACTTGGGTTGGCCCACATGGTGATGTCATTTGCTTGGGTTGGGGTGTGGCTGCTATCAGCAGGCTGGGAGGGTGCCACCTGGCTTTATGTACATTTCCTCAGTGTGCTCCTGATATAGAAAGCCTTTGGGGGAACAATGGCTACTGTAAAAACAGGACCAGGCCCTGCTTAGAATCCTTTTTGAACATGATGGGATGGAGTGCAGAGTTCTGTCCACTCTAAGACATACAGCAGTTAACTAAAAGTGTCACTTGGGTTTATCTAATTTGCATATTCCCCTTCACTGTGCCTGTAAATGTCCTTTAATTTGAGACTTTGTAAAGCTAACCAAAGAATAGCTGAGAATTGAGCCAGTCCTATGAACTGTGTGTGACTTAGCCTATGAAGTGTAAGTGACTTAGTCGATAGTAAATATAGATATATCTGTAGTATTTTGTATCTAAAAAGAAGCCCAACATGGTACTGGCCTTGAGTATCAGTTCCCTGTTCCCCACTTCCTTAGCAACTTTGATAAACCATGTCCTATCTTGGTTCTATTCAAATACTGCTGTTCCCTCACATTGTACAGGACGGCCCTCAGGCACCCCACTACTTCCCATCATTCCTAGTGGTCATCACCAAGCCACTGTGGACTGGCCACCTCCACATGCCCAGATTATCTGCCCTGTCCTCTGAATGTGAGGGGCTTGCTTGCCCCTCATATGGGAATGTACATAAAAGTCAGCTGAGGAAAGCCATGTCTGGCCTGAGCATGAGAGCTGGTTCCTACACACACTTCAGCTTCTGCTCCTTGCTCACAGCCCAAGATTTCCACTCCATTCTGCTCCCTCTATGCATCCTTCACCCTGCTGCCTGGATGATTTATCTAAAATTCAAATGCAATCATGTTGCTTCCCTGATCAGACCCCTTCAGTGGCTTCCAGGTCTTTTCCAATGCCATCCAAACTCCTGAAGCACTTAAAGCAATGCCATCTGTGAGCAGGCTCCTTCTACCTCCATGGCATCTAATTCTCCATTGACAGTGACACTGCAGTGCTGAATTGCTGATGGCTTTCCAAGCACAGCATTAATCCATAATCCTGAGCCTGCCAGAAACAACCCTTCCTTTCTATTTTAGCCTTACAAATCTTTCTAGCATTTCAAATTCTCTCAACCGCCTGCCTCTCAGAGGACCCCTTAGACAGAGGATGCCTTAGGCCATCTTCTTGAGGTACCCATTGTTCACTTCTGTGATTCCCAGACTCATGGTTAGCAGGCATTCTCTCTAATCACTGAGTAGTGTTGGCATTAAGACTGGCCATGCCTACTCAGTACTGGCTGCATCTTTGAACAGTTTCCCCTCTTCCTCATCGACGAAGAGGTTTGAATTTCCACCCTGGCCACACTGATATCTATATCCTGATTGATTTCCAGGTCGGGCTAATCACTGGTCTGCCATCATTGGCGGGTCTCACTCCAAGAACTATGTGCTGTGGGAGTACGGAGGGTACGCTAGCGAAGGTGTCAAGCAAGTTGCTGAACTGGGTTCACCGGTAAAAATGGAGGAAGAAATTCGACAACAGGTAAGAATAGACTGCTAAGTCAACCAACAGCAAAAATGAGATCAGAGCATCCCTGAGTTTCATTTTCAGGAGCTTGAAATGTGCTGTAGAGTGTGCTTGGGCACTGGGGGTGGGGGTCTATGGACTAAATTAGAGATCCTCAGTTTTTCTTCCTAAACTTATGAATCCTCTAGCTTCTGTATGCTAAACCCTGCTGTAGGCTTGTTGTTGGAAAGGCAGACCTCTGGTCTCCTGAGAGAGAAACTGTGATTTAGGGTTTCATACTATGATTCTTGAGGATGGAGGATATCCTTCAAGCTGTCTAAGCAAATTGTCACTTCTGAAAATAGACATTTTACGTGTTGGCATGTGGTGTTTCGCAACGGTGTCTCAATGTGTCTGATAAATTCACTGACCATTAGTCACAATCGTCAAGTACTGATGTGATACAAGGAGCCCAGGAGCTGTCCTAATTATCTAGTCCCCAACATCTACTGAGGAGGGCAGGAGAAATGACCTACTGTGCTTGTCAGTGTGTTTACCCGACTATGGGCCATCTCTCATCAAAAGCCTGAGCTAGTTAATAGCAAATAGAGGCTGAGAAGAGGGGTCTTGGAGGAATAGCAGTTTTGTGGTTTGCTGTGGAGATATGATGGCCTGGCTTTGGCTGTCATTCCCACAGAAGCCTCTCTGGCACAAGAGAACTACTCAAGCAGCCATGGCTCCCTAACTCCAGCTGTTCTGGGGCAAGGAAAAGGCAAGCTGTGTTTGGGGTGTGGCTTTTTCACTGAGAGGCCACCATCCTTCTTCCTCCTGCCCTGCATCTCCCAAGATGATGGAGGAGGCCCCACATACATGGTACTCCTGTTGTGTCAAGATGGGTACATGCTCAGAGGCCTCATCAGACTAAGGGGGTGAGCTCAGCCCAGGCCCAGTGCCTCTCTGAAGCCTACCATCTGGACTCCAGACTGCCCAAGTTCTGGACTAAATGTAACTGAAGTCACCCTATTTCTTCCTTCATGAGCCCCCAGGGATCCTTTTAGACCACGGTGGGGGAAAGGCCCCAGAATGAGCTTGTGTTTCGTCTCCATTTGATTTGAAATCTAAATGTTTTAACATTATATGGCATTAATTAATGATCAAACCACCCTTCTTGGTAACTGAAGATGACCTACTTAATCTTCCTGCCTACACCTCTGAGCCCTAGGATTGCAGGCATGCAGCACTATATCAAGTTTTATGCAGTGCTCAAGATCAAACCAAGGACTTTGTGTAAGTTAGGGCAGGATGCTGTCAACTGATCTCCATCTCCAGCCCACAGTGTCAGCCTTCCAATTGCCCAGTTTCTCCTACCCTGCCATGCCTCACAAGTGACATAACTCTTTAGGCTATAGCCGAGTCATGATTGCTTCCTCCATATTGGTACTAGTGTGTCTGGCTTGCCACTGGGGACCCTTTGTCTGGAATCCCAAAGGTCTACTTTCTAGCTCTTAAGCATGAAATTGTGGTTGTCCAGCTCTGAGGAACGGGATGCCGAAAGCCATTTGTTACAAAGAGATGATGAAACTGGCAAGTAAATTTAATACTAAGGGTGCCCTCCAAACAGTGCCAGCCTCTCTCACTGACTTTCTTTAGAAGTTTCTGGAAAGGAGAAACATATGCAGGAATTCTACAAAATTAAGATTATGAGCCAGTCAGATGTCTCAGCAGGCATATGCACCTGCCACACAAGCCTGAAGATCTGAGTTTGATCCCTGGAACCCATGTGAAAGTAAAAGGAGAGAACCAACTTGTGGTAGTTAGAAAGAAAATGACCCTAGAGGCTCACAGGGAATGGCACCATTAGGAGGTGTGGCCTTGACAGAGTTGGTGTGGCTTCATTGGAGGAAATGTTTCCTCTTCCTGCTGCTTGTAAATCCAGATGTAGAACTCTCAGCTCCTCTCCAACACCTGTCTGTCTGCAAGCCCCATGCTTCCCACCATGGGAATGATGGACTAAATCTCCAAACTGTAAGCCAACCCCAATTAAATGATTTCCTTTGTAAGAGTTGCCATGGTCATGGTGTCTCTTCACAATAGAAACCCTAAGACACAACTCCATAAAGTTGTCCTTTGATCTCCATATGTGTGCTGTGGAATGTTCACACATACACAATACATTTTTTAAAATGTAAAGTGGGATTATGTTTTACTGGTGAATGTGTCATGACAGTTAAAAGGTTGAAAATCGTAGGCAGAACTTCAGTCTTAGAATACCCCACTTCAGAAAATGTGTGCATGCTGTGACCTTAAACAGCCTGCTGCAGGAAGTCTGTCCAACCCAGCTGGTGCAGCTTCCTGTTAATAAGCTTAATTATGGGGACTGCACATGGGAAAGAGTGGGTGTCTATTTAACACCCTCTCAGCCTGCTGGGTATCAGATATCTCTCACTAGCCCTCCTTACCTCCAATTCTGAGAAGCCCATGTTAACATTCAAGTTCTACAGCGAAGAGAAGGTATAGTCAATCAAAGAAAACGTCAGAACTTGAAGCCCAAGTTAGTCTGGCTCCAAAGCCTATACATAAAATCTAGTGTGTAAATTATAGGACTCCAAGCAGACATGCCCCACCACCACCCCCATTTCAAACCTGATGAGAATTTCAAGATGGCAGTGTTGTGAATTTCACAGCATGGGCCCCATGATGTTGAATAAGCTACTTCCCACCTATACACCTACCCAACCCCGCATCCCCATCCCACCTCGTGCCAGCTCCTAACGGAGCCTCCCTCAGCAGGCAGCACCATCCGCCTCCTAGTGCCTTGAAAATCCAGCTTAGTTCAGTAATTTCAAGGTCTCTTCAAGTTCCAATAGTTTCACAGCCTTAAATATCCTTCCCTGCAAGCATACAACTTGTATTTTTCTATAAGTCAGGGAGGAAGCAACATAAAAAGGAACAAGAAGACTGGTACTCCTAGAATAGAAACGTGTCCTCCGCATAACCAGAGGGCTTATTTGAAACCTTAGCCCTTCATGCTTTACACCCTCCATCAAAGAGCCCCATTCCAGCCACGATGCAAAAAATCTCTTTTCCCACAAAAGGCATTTTGTGTGTCCCTTATTATGGAATTATACCTCACAGCCATTTTCACAAGCATTAAAAACCACAATGGGTATTATTGGATATACATTTTATGCTAATGGATTTCAAACACAAATGAACAAAACTACTAATCTTATTAGTAGTGAGGAATTATAATAATCCTGTTGGGTATAAACCTTATTGTTACTATAACTGTAAAGTCCCAAAAAAATTGATGACAAATTACTGCAGAGGCATTGGCAGTGATGGTGCTACTGTCCAGACAGTGGGGGAAGGGCACAGAATGTGTGCCTCTTCTTTAGGAGAAGAAAGGCCCATGAGTCCTGATGGCCAGTGGGGCCTGGGAATTGGAAATAACTTGAGTTGACTTTGTTAACCATGTGTATTGTCTTGAGACATTTTCCAGTTGATTTTTAGGGGTGTGTGTGTGTGTGTGTGTGTGTGTGTGTGTGTATGTTCATAAATATGCACAGGAATAGATGCATGTGTATATATACAGGTGGAGACCAGAAGTCAATCTTCAGCTCAGTCCTCAGGAGTCATCACCTTGGTTTTTGAAGCAGGGTCTCATGGAGACCTAGGACACACCAATTTTGCTCAGCCAACTGGCCAATGAGCTCCAAGTTTCCTCCTGTCTCTGTCTCCTCAGGCCTGGGATCACAAGTGTACTACCAGGACCAGCTTCCTTGTGTGGATGCTGGGGATCAAATTCAAGTCCTCGTGTCCCCGAAGCAAGCAATTTACTGACTGAGCCATCATTCCAGCCCCACTTGCTGATCCTTAATTTAGATGACTTGAGGGATTTGTTGTTCAGAATTTTTGAGTTCCTTAAATATGTAGTATTATTAATCTTTGTCAGCTGAATAGCTGGTAACTAGTTCTCCTGTTCTGTAGATGCCTATCTGCTCCATTGATTATTTCCCTTGCCGTGTGTCTTTGTTCATTTGATGTAACCCCACTTGGTATCCTCTTCACTACACCGGTCTTCAAGTGTTTCTGCCTGTTTTCTTTTAGTCTTTCCCTAGTTTGGGCTCGTGTTTTTAGGCCTTGGATCTGTTTTGAGTTGATATGAGGGCAAGGGGAGAGGAGTTTGGGTGCTAGACGTGTTCTCTCATGTGCAGACACTTGAGGAAGTAGAGAAATGTAGATTAGTGAAGAGCAGCAGTTGGGAGAGGAAGGGCAGATAAATGGGGGTTAGCTTTGATTAGCACACTGTATGCATGCATTCAAAACGTAGCATTGAGTGCTATGGATACATGCCATTTATGCATGTTAATAAGAAGTTTAAAAATGCTTATAGAAAGAAATATTCAGCCATGGCTAGCTAGCCTGGCAGGCCACAGATGGATGACCTTAGCTGGGAGGAGGCTGGAGGAAATGGAAGATCAGTCCAGAGGGGGACTAGAACTTCGAGAGCCTAGGCAAGCTCATTTCCTAGGAATGCTTTAGCCCATGACAACCACTTGTAAGTCAGCAGTCACAAATTATAACTGGGTGTCTGGTTCTCTGCTGGATACTAGAGTAAGCATGAGCCCATTCACCCGCTATCTATGCTGGAGAGCTAGCTGCCCTCCTGGACACACCATGCCCCAGCATCTGCCTGCTCTTCAAGGTTCTTTCCACTCAGTCCACCAGCACCACACTCCTCCTACCTAGGCACCCATCCTTTGTATACTTTTCAGCACTAGTCTCCTAGTGGTCTTGTCTTCAAGTCCTCTTCCGGTTGTCCTTGCTACCCAAGGTCAACTTTATAAAATGTAAGTCAAGTCATACCCCCCTTCGCAACCCCATTAGGATCATAACAGCTTCCTTTTAAAGAGCCCCTTCTCAGCTGGGTTCACTTTCCAGCTCCCTGAGGGAAAGGGAAGGGACAAGAGAAGAGGGGGAGGGAAGGGAAGAAGGAATCGGAGGAGATGGGGAGAAGGAAAGGGAGGGAAGGGCAGAGATTCCTTCATGAGCCTACATTCTAGCAGAGACAAGAAAAGGAACTAAAGGAAAGACATATAGCTGGGGTTGGGTTCAGTAGGAGAGAGCTAGCCTAGCACACACAAGGCTGTACATTCAATCCCCAGAAAATGGGTGGGGGCTTATAAGTAATTAGTAAATGATTACACACACACACACACACACACACACACACACACACACACACCTCCCTACAGGTACTTTATCTCTTAGGGAACTTTATGCCCTCAATTGTAAAGGTACAAACCCACACTGGACTGCAGTGGATTTGATAATGCTCTCCTGAGTTACCCAGACCTATAATTCCTGGTGCAGCCCCCTAACCTGAACTGACCCACCACTGCCTGGTTTTTTCTCTGTCTCCCATAGTCTGGCCCAACTGGGTGACAAATCCTTGCTGCCCGAGTACCCTGCTTTCATCCATACATACTTGTTCTGTTTCTATCCCAGCTGCCTTCAGTAGCACTACACATGGACAGTGTCTCACTTAGGTTGTTATGTGACCGCGGGGCCACAGGGACATCACTTCCTTTCCACTAAACTGCTTTGGTTCTCACACTAACTTCCTTTCTGCTTTAGGGCACTTTGTCCATCTTCCACATGATTTTCTTTTTATTTGGAGGGTTTAAAAAAAAAAAAAAAGTATAGGCTGACATCTTCACAGAGTGACCTTGTTTCCCTTCCTCTCATCCCACCTGAATCTTACGCCATTCCTTAGCTCTGGATTGCCCACTGCACAGCTGGTATACACCAGGACTCTTCTACCCCTGAGCATGTGAGAGTCCAAGGGTACAGGTCATAGAGGTGCCCAGAGCAGCCCCCTTGCCACATCCATAAATGCCTGACAGAGGGTTTTCTCATCCCTTGCTCACAAATGGGGAAGCCCTTCGCTAGAGTGCCCTCCCATGTCTACTTCCCATCAGCATGAGATGACCTTTCTCTTTAACACCCATGGACTTAAACTTCAGCCTCTGATCCTGAGCCAATGTCCAGTCCATGGCCCCACCAAATCCTCACTCTGGCTCCTGTTCTCAGTTATACTTTCTCCTCATCTTTGAGCTGCCCCAGTGATGAACAGCAGAGACAGGTAGATCTTTGCCACTGAAGCCCTGCCACAACATCTGCCGTTAGCCCAATCAGCTGCCTAACCCATGGCTGCACACAGGCCCCCCAGGCAGGCAGTTCACAGTGAAAATGGAATTGGAAGAATAATGCCTTTCCCGGTAGCAATGGATAGCAAGGGTTAGACGGAATCACAAAGCCCTAGCCAAAGGGCAGGAACTCAAGCAGGCTGTCAAGATTGTAGCTGGGAGGGATGCTGGAGGCACTACACCATCAGAAGAAACACATGATGCTGAGCCTACAAGCCTGGTGACATGATGCTGGGCTTAAGAGGTCGGTTTCATGGTTGAGGGAGGACCAAGAGACCATTAGTAGTCTGAAGCATGTGGATTTAGATAAGCAGAGATCAAAATAGGGCACAAGGCAGAAACACAATCGGGACTACTCCTGAGCTCTTGAGACTAGCTACACACATTTTCAAGGACCTGGGAGACAGTCAGGACCAGTGGAATAATGTGACTCAAGTCAGTTCCCTTGAGTAGATCACCAACCCCAGTAGGCCTCATTCTCCATTCTCAGATGGTGATACTGGCAGTATAGGGCACAGTTGTTGGTCATGAAATAACACGTGATACTTGCCTTGGTGGATAAGTGGTACTTTCCTTATGACTGGGACATAAAAATTAATCAGGAGGATTTGTAATCTCTCTTTCCCTTCAGAGGGTTTGGTTTGGTTTTATTGAGTGGGAAAACAATTGAAAGAAGTAAATGGTGTGCAAAAAAGAAAAGTTGTTGAGGCATAAAAGCTAGAAAGGGGAAAGGCAGGGCTGGGGGACAGGGTGGTGGTAGGATTCTCAGGAGTACGAAGCAGCAGGGTTGAACAGATGCCGTTTGGATTGAAAGTCAGGGAGAGAAAGGGGAAACAAAGATGACTTAGAATGAACCTGTATTCTAAAAGAGGAGGCACCCGAAGAGCATTTTTAGCAGTGGGCTTTGTAGAATTGCATGATGGGATTTTCCCCTTTGCTGCCTCCTCAGGAAACATTTAGTCAAGACCTGTAGAATTTGTCTTCATTTGCTCTCTGTTGCTGTAAAACACAGTGGTGCAGACGAGGAAACTTATACACAATTGACACTTAGTCCACTCGTGGTGCTGGAGGTGGGAACACCCAAGCTGAGGCTTAAGACAAATAGAAATCCTAGTAGCCCAGGCTGCCCCAGATGGACAGAGTCATCCTCTGAGTGGCAGCTCTCACACCCCAGACTTTTACTAAACAGCATCACTAATGCCTGGGAATTCTGAGGATCTCTGTGTAAGAAAAGGTAGGCATTTTATTTGGTCAAAACTTACCAAGTATTTAACACAGAGAAAAATCTACTTTTATAATAACTGAAATGAAACAGTCCAAATGGAAAGCAAATCCAACTGGGAGATAATTGATAAATTGCATTAAGGTATGTAGAGCAATATAGCAATATTTGTTACAATTGTAATGTTGTCTCTTTATTGCAGTGATAAAAACAGGACAGCTAGTCATTTGTAAGTACACAGTTAGATAGCACTAAGGGTATTCATACTGTCAGTGTGCCTCTTTGTTTGAATTGTTTATCTATTGAGAGACTGCATAGCCCAGGCTAGCCTTGAACTTGGGAGCCTCCTGCCTCAGCCTCCTAAGTCCTAAAAATATAGGCATAGACCATCACGCCTGTCTATTGTGAGTACACCTTTATACTGTTAGATCAGGGGTTCTCAACCTGTGGGTCGCGGTCCTTTTGACAGACCTCTATCTCCAAAAATATCTACATTATGATTCATTATAGTAGCAAAATTATAGTTATGAAGTAGCCACAAAAATAAGTTTATGGTTGGGGGTTGCCGTAACATGAGGAACTGCATTAAAGGGTCGCAGCATTAGGAAGGGTGAGGACCACGGTTCTAGGTGGTAATTCTGTACCTAAAGACTATTTTCAGGAATGTTCTCACACAGAGGTATATAGGGAAGAGCACTCACAGCATTGCTTAAAAACTGAGAGGTGGAAATAAGACCTACTTTTTATCAGTAGAGGACATGTTTTTCCTTTTTTAAAAAAATTTTTGATATTTTATTTACATTTCAAATGTTTTCCCCTTTCCAGGTTTCCCCTTTGGAAAACCCCTATCCCATCCCCCTCCCCCTGCCTCTATGAGGGTATTCCCCCACCCACCCACCTACCCACTCTCGTCTTCCCTCCTTGGCATTCCCCTATACTGGGGCCTCTAACACCCTCAGGACCAAGGGCCTCGCTTCCCACTGATGGCTAACAAGGCCCTCCTCTGCCGCATTTGTGGCCAGCACCATGGGCCCCTCCATATGTATTCTTTGGTTGGTGGTCCAGTCTCTGGGAGCACCTGGGGAGCCTGACCAGTTGACACTGTTGCTCCCTCCCCATGGGGCTGCAAACTCCCTCAGCTCCTTCAGTCCCTTCTCCAACTCCTCCATCTGGGACCTCACACTCAGTCCAACAGTTGCTGTGAATTGAATCATGGGTATTCCGAACTTTGGGGCTAAAATCTGCTGATCAGTGAGTAAGTACATACCATGTTTGGTCTTTTGTGACTGAGTTACCTCTTTCAGGATGATATTTTCAAGTTCCATCCATTTGCCTGAGAATTTCATCAAGTCATTGTTTTTAATAGCTGAGTAGTATTCCATTGTGTAAATGTACCACATTTTCTGTATCCATTCCTCTGTGGAGGGACATCTGGGCTGTTTCCAGCTTCTGGCTATTATAAATATGACTGCTATGAACATAGTGGAGCATGTGTCCTTATTACATGTCAGAGTGTCTTCTGAGTATATGACCAGGAGTGGAATAGCTGGGTTCTCAGGTAGTATTATGTCCATTTTTCTGAAGGTCCACCAAACTGATTTCCAGAGAGGTTGTATCAGCTTGCAATCCCACCAGCAATGGAGGACTGTTCCTCTTTCTCCACATCCTCGCCAACATCTGCTGTCACCTGAGTTTTTGATCTTAGCCATTCTGTGAGGTGGAATCTCAGGGTTGTTTTGATTTGCATTTCCCTGATGACTAAGGATGTTGAACATTTCTTTAGGTGCTTCTTGGCCATTCGAGTTTCCTCAGTTGAGAATTCTCTCTTTAGCTCTGTTCCCCATTTTTTGATAAGGTTATTTGGTTCTCTGGAGTCTAGCTTCTTGAGTTCTTTGCATATTTTGGATATTAGCCAGTAGAGGACATTTTTAAGTTCCAGCTGTATCTTGTAGTGAAATACCATGCAGCTCTTAAAAGAGATAAGGCAGATATGTTTGTTCTGGAATGGAATGCTCCCCAGTACTTATTCCAAGGTGGGGAAAAACTGAAACACTGTGTGTAACTTGGTAGCCATCTGGAGAGAAAGGCATCTGAGTCAGAGTGAACTGTCTGAATACACAGATAATTTTGCATGCACAGAATGTCTTTATTTGGGGGAGGGAAGGGTCTCACTGTGTAGCCCAGGTTGGAACTCGATATATAGCCAGGATGACCTTGAACTCCTGGTAATCTTCCTGTTTCATCCTCCCAAATACTAGGCATGCATACCCACACCCAGTTGTACTCTGACATCTTGATGAGCACACATCAGAGACCCATGCCTCTACAACCAAAGGGAGGTAAGGCTCAGAATAGAGTGATTGGCTCACATTTTCCCATCAGCTCTTTGTACTTCGTAAGGTTTACCAATAAACACACAAGACCTTCCCCAAGAATGGCGCTTAAATCAACAAGCAAAACCATTGATTTAAAAACTGAATACCCCTTCCAAATACTCAATTTATAAACTTCATATGTTCCACTGAGAAACATGGAGTTATTTTTGTGACTATACAGGCTGATCTATAGAAATGGAGAGCTAAGCAGTCGAAAATTATCTGGGGAAAGATACAGTGAGAATGGTGAGACTCGACAAAGCAAATATTAAAACAGTATAAATTAAAACAGCATAAAACAGCACTGACTAAAACTACAAAACCAGAGCAAGAGCAGACAGATCAACAGAATAAATGCAAAGTCCAAAAGTAGACTGGAGTTCATTTATAAACTAAGTACACATGAAAGGAAAAGTTTCCTCCCAACTGGGGAAACCAGAGGTCACTTGATAAGTGGCAATGGGATAACTGGAAACCTTGAGGAAAAATAAATAAATTTTCTCCAAGCCTCAATTTCTGAACAAAAATTAAAGCATTGATTATATTGAAGATTTAAATATTTTAAAATAAAATACATCAATACAGGGGAAAACATGAAAAAAATCCACTTTTAGGGTGGAACAAAGAAGACATAAGACAAATAAACACTTTTAATGTCTTCTAATATAAAAATAATGATTTTTAAAAATGTTTAAAAATTGTTCATCTATGTGTGGGTATGTGCACATGATAGGCAGGGCCTGAGGAGGTCAGGAGAAGGTATTGCTTTGCCTGAAGCTAAAGTCACCTGATATGAACGTTATGGGTCCTCCAAGAGCAGTGCATGTTCTTACCCACTGAGTCATCTTCCCAGCTCCAAGAAAATTTTAAGATAAAGAGCAACTAATAGAAAATATCTATAATTTATATAATAAACAAATGGCTAGTTTCTTGAATATATAAAGAAAATATATATTGACCTCTTCTAGGCCAATTTTATATATGTTTTCTTGTTTGTTTATGGTTTATTTATATAGAGTTTCATATAGCTTATAGCCTTGTCTGGCCTTGAACTCCTGATCCTCCTGTCTTTTCATCCCACATGGTAGGATTACAGGCATGTGCCAGAACACCAAACAGGTCAAGTTTTAAGACCAATAAACAAAAGCTAAAATAATAAAATCATGTGAACATGTCTCAGAAAGAAACTAGATGGGTTTTAGATGTTTTTACAAGATGCTCAATTCGTCTGCAATTACAAAAATTCAAATTAATGCCATTGACCTATACCTTTTGATCAGTTAGTTTCTGATAACCACACTGAAACACACACACACTAGTTGTGTTACTTCTTGCTGCCATGATAAGGCACCATGACCATAAGCGTTTTATGGAAAAGTTTATTTTGGCTTCCAGTTCCAGAAAGGCATGTAATGGTAGGAAATGACATACCAGGCATGGCAGCTGACAGTCAGAGAAGCTAAGAGATCTGATCTCCATCCACACACAGGAGCAAGGAGAGCAAATGGGAAGCAGATGAGGCTAGAATCCTTGTAATGATATACTTCCTCCATGAAAGCTCCAACTTCTAAAGGTTCCAGAACCTCCCTTTCCCCCAAACAGTGCCACCAACTGGGGAATACGTTTTCAAATAACTGAACCTATGGAGGGAGGGGGTTCTCATTCAAACCAGCATAAGAGGAACATCTTAAATCCCCCTTAATAGGGAACCATTTAATATGAATCCGCTGTTAAACATCTCCAAGACTTGGCTTAGTTAGAAGGGAGTGTGCTGCAGAGACTCCACTGTGTGTTCCACTGTATCATCTCTTTAAAGATCTGTGATGACATCCCCTCAAGGGAGGTGAGAATGTCAGTAGTTCCTTCTCGGTGGGGACCAAAGCTCCCAGGGGAGGAAAGGGAGGAGACCTTTGCCAGATTCCCTTTCCGCCTTAATTGTATCATGTGTTTGTGTTACTGAGTCAAAAAAGTAGTTGTTTTATAGTCTAAATCATTAAGGAATAACCCATCCAACAAGCTAGCACTGAAGCTGGGGAATCTTCAGAAACCATGTTCCTCAGCAGTTTAGAGCACTGGCTGCTCTTCCAGAGGACCTGGTTCAGTTCCCAGCACCCATGTGGTGGCTTCTATAACTCTAGTCCCTCTTCTGACATACACAGGCATATTTCCCATATCCATAAAAATAAATCTGTTTCTTATTAAAGAAGAAGAAGAGGAAGAGAAGGAGGAGGAAGAGAAGGAAGGAGGAAGAAGAGGAGGAGGAGGAGGAGGAGGAGGAGGAGGAGGAGGAGGAGGAGGAGGAGAAAGCTTGTTGTGTAAGCTTCCTGGTTTGTTCTTGTCTTGGTGACCAGCAGCTACAGTCCATCAAGTTATTTTTGGCTGAACACCCAAGGCTTACAAAGTATTCACTTGGCTGTTCAGGTACTAATAGCACGACACATGTGCAACACAGAGCTCTTGACTTTTGTTCTAGCTCCTTCCTCTCTCACAACTAAATGAAATGCGGAAGGCATTCCTGAAAGGGTCACCTGGGTATGTGCACTCACCCAGTATATTGAAAAATGAATTTTATTTTCATGAGGATCTATAATTCTAAGGCTCTAAAACTAGACTTCCTAACGAATAGTGGCCATCTAGTCATTTAAAGGGGAGATGTGTTTCTCCAGCCTTCCTTCCATTGTTCCTTAAATATGAAAACATAATCACTCTTAATATGGAAATACAAAAATGAAGTGTAAGACAGGAACATCGTTTCATACAGAGAATGTGCTATTAATTGGCATTTTGCTACAGAATAGATCATTAGCCTCTAAGATGGAAGGGTTTCCTTTGGCTCATGGATTCAGAGTCTCCAACCTGTGATCAATTGGCCTTTTGGCCTGTGGTAAGAAAAATAGGGCAACAAGCAGTTATTCACCTCCAGGTTATCCACCTCCAAGTGGCTGGGGAGAAATAGAGGAGGGGGCTAAGGTTTTATTTCCTCCTTCAAAGTATGGCCACCCCAATGGCTTAATTTCCTCCCACTAAGACCCAATTCCTAATGGTTCTAGTACCTCTCTGTAGCACACAGGCTGACAATCAAGCTTTTAACACATGTGCCTTTAGGATAGAAAAAAAAAAAAAAACCAGGATAAACAAGTAGTTACAGACTGGTGAGATTCACTTAGGAGGAGAATGGACAGTCCTACCTAATTCTCTATGTCAAAATGAATGTCTTCAAAATATTGCTACATTTTTTAAAGATGAAGAATTTTCTGGCTCACACTGAGGAAGGGCACGGCTCGTGGGTTACATGGTGTAGCTGCTTCTGGAATGCTGGTGACTTGGGGTTCACTGGGAAGTGTCTGTTCAGTTGAGTTGCATGCCTTTCCCTCTGTTTCCCAACAGTTCCTGGCTGCCTTGTCGAAGTCAGCCATTCTACCTACTTTGTCTCCATAGCTACCACCAATTCCCCAAACTAAGGCTATTTCCCATTAGGTTCCAGTTACAGTATGTTTTAATTTGTCTTCTAATTCAAAAACAGAATTACTGTTTCATTAATCAATGGGTAAAGAAAATCAAAAGTCTATTAACTAGAAAGCAATGCTATTCCAAAGGAATTGATCCACATTCGTTAGGGACATCCTGTTCATTGGAAACTGCAGCTCCTGAGAATAGCTCTCTGGAGTAACACTTGGGTAACTGAAATAACCCTATAAATACCTTGAAACACATCTGACACTTATTGGAAGTTTATTTGGTGAAGAATAGAAAATATAAGATGATTTGCTCACTGGTAATATCACTTAAAGATTATTTTATGCCACAAGGATACATATTGTGGATAATCACTGATTAATTATCATGTTACATTGTTACATTAAGTAGAGTGGATTTATGTTGTATCCTTCCAGAATGCTTAATTTTAAATGAGTTTATGGTCAAAGCACAGACAATAAGTGACTGTGCCCCCCCCCCCCCGAGGCTCAGGAACCATGCCAGAAGATGGAGCAGAAACGTGCTAAGAGCCAGAGGTTGGAAAAGACCAGAATGAAACAGCATCTTCTAGGCATGACAGGACGGCTACAGTAGCCATGGCTCAAACAATATCAAGCCAGTCAATATTGTAGCATGATTTGGGATGGGGTTCATGAGCCCCCGTCTGTAACTGAGGACTATGGACAATAGATGTCTCTGGGAAAAGGAAAGTCAGTTTTCTTTAAGAATGTGCTTCTTGGTAGGTCACCCACACTCCAGTGAATGGCCCCATACCAATGAGGGTATGGGCAACAAAACTAGAGTCAATGATTTATTTTAAAAGAAGAGAGAACATGAAGTTGGGGGAAAAGGAGGTAGAGGTAGCCCTGAGAGAAGTTATGGAGAGGAATTGAGGTGAATGTGATCAAAATACATTGTGTGAAATTCTCAAAGAATTAATTTAAAAGTTATTTTGAAAATCGGTATCCATCTGGCTTATGATCTGGGATCATGACTACAAGCATAGTTAAGTCTTTTGAGATGAAGCTTTCCTCTATACTGATACACAGTGAGGTTTTCTTTCTCAAACATATTTTATGATAATTCAAAACTTACAATGCATGTTGGTGACCCCATCTTGTGCCAGGGACATCATAGGCAAAGAAGTGAGACTGAAGGCTACCAATTGAATTTTCTAGATCAACTGTAGGTCTGGTTCTCTTGTCTGTTTTATTCTATGGTTCTATTTCTGTTAGGTATCATTTTTATTGAATACTATAAGTGAATATGAAATATTACTAAGCCTCTAGCTGACAGTCCCTCGGAGAATACTCACTTTCTTCAGTCAGATCACCCTGAGTCAGCCTTGGGCTGGGCTGTTTTGAGGCTGGAGGTCAGTCTTTGTAAGATTCTTATTTATTCCAAGGATGTCACTCCAGGGTTCCCCACTGAACGTGCCTCTCCCCCTTACCACGCACCACCTGCAGCTCTAACTTCATAATCCAAGGCTGCAGGGAGCCCTGGTTAATATCTCAGCTTCTCATTTCTACTCAAAGTTGCCAATTGTGTTCCTCATGAAGCTCAAAGACCAGAAACTGCTCCAGAAGAAAAAGTAGCATCAAACACCAGGCTCAATTCTTTGTCCCCTTCTCTTCAGAAGCTAATTTTCTTTTTCCTCGCAGTGCCATGAGACTGCCAAAAGCTATGCTCAGTTTCTCGGCTCGTAACTTTTCTTCAGTTGTTGAAAGTGTTATGCTGGAGCTGGCTTGGTGATTAAAGCATGGCTTGTGTAAGCGTAAAAACTGGAGTTTGGATCCCCAGAACCCACATAAATGCCAGGTGGGCATGGCACCCCACCTAGAATTCTTGCCTCAGAAGGCAGAGACAGAGGATCTCTAGAACAATCTGGCTAGCAAGGCTAACCATATGAGCGAGCTCTGGGCTTGATTGAGAGGCCTTACCCCAAAGAATGAGATGGAGAGCAACTGAGGATGAATCTGACATCTACATACATTCTCACCCATGTGTGCATACACCCACAAACATGTAATCACGCATAAACACACAAAAAAAAATGAAAAAAAAAAAAGAAGAAAGAATAAAAAGCCAGTTCCTAGAGGGGAAATGCATTTTGTGGTATGTGACTCGCTTCGATGTCTAGCCCTTGCCAGCTGTGTCTCTGACATCATTGTGACCTGTGTCCAAGACCCACCTCCACTCACTGCGACCTGTTCTATATTCTGAATGTAGGAGACTGTGTTCCTGCCTGCATTGCTTCAAACGCCCATGCTTCAGGCACAGTTCTTGCTGTTTGTTTACACTGTTAATCCTTACTGGAAAACACAACCTATACCAGGTATTACCTCTACCACGTAAATGCTTTGGAAGAATCCACTGTGAGGATGAGGTGCATGATATCTTGACACTTTGGGTGACAGGTTTTCCTGAGTTGAACACTCCTGAAAATCCTCTTCACGGCCGCTCAGTGCCCTTCCCTGTGTCCCATTTCAACACACATAACCCTCTCCAAGGGGGTTGCCTGTGCCGAGCCTGAGCTCGGCCTGTTGGGACTTCCCTTAGTTGACTTCTTGATGCTGGTGTGTGTGGGTGACAGACTTTCTGAGTGTAGAATGATAAATGCTAAGACAAGTCAACATTTTAAGGCTCAAAAAGAAAAACTCTACGGGTTCAAAATAATGACTTAGAGTTATCAGCTGAGGGGAGCATAGTAGATTCTGAACTCTAAGATGTCCTGCAGTCGATTCCATTTTTTTTTTCGGTTGTTCAAGCTGTTAGTTGTGGATCAGGCATTATCAGGGACTTTCTTGATGCCCCTGAAAGGGAATGATAATAAAGTAATGAAGATTTTGCTGAAAATCTACAATGAAATATAGTGGCTATAGATTGAACATCAAGTGTGTGTGTGTGTGTGTGTGTGTGTGTGTGTGTCTACTTTGGTAAATGTCCTGAATTCTATCTCAATTGAGAGTAGTAATTAATTACTATAGTAATTAATTTAAATTACTGTAATAAGAACATGTTAAAGAATTAAAGAAATTAATATGTAAATATGACAAATATTTTAACTTACATAAGTGAACTTTTAATATATATATTTATTATTTGTGATGTGGTGGGATGTGTGTGCCACAGCACATGTTTGGGGATCAGAGATCAACATTGTGGAATCAGTTCTCTCTTACATCTTTACAGAGGTCCCAGGACTCAAACTCGGATCTCTAGGCTTGCATGGCAAGCACCTTTACCCACTAAACCATGTTGCTGGCCCCACAAATGTACTTTTGATCACAAACATGTCACACTAATTATCCATCTCCTTTAGTCTGCAGTTTAGAGTTCTTGAAAATATATCTGGTCCTTAAAGCCATGAGTGGAGTGATCTGAGAACAAAATCCCAATCTGTGTCACTTGCCCACATCGTTTACAGTTGCCTCACTCTCTCCAGACTTTAGAACATGTCCAACAACTTGCCTTTGATATGTCCCTTCAAAGTCATAAATAGCACCTTTCTCTCATGTCACATCAGTCTCACAAAGCTTCACTAGGGTATGCAAATAAAGTATAATAATGAGGAGACTTGAGATCAAATGCAGCTCACTCTTCACAGAGAGCTTTCTGGTGGGAGCATACACGTGAGCATGTGTGCATGCATGTGTGCATGTATGCACATGTGTGTGCATGTGTTGCCCTACAGAGACCCAGACCAAAGCATCAGCATGCTGCATGGACTCTCACAGTATCCACCTCAAGCATTGGTTGGTCTTGAGTAGAGGTTAAATATGGCTTCATTTGAGGGAGCTTCTAGAGAGCACTTGTGGATCTAGTTCCTTCCCTCAGGCTTGGGCCAAATCTCTGTGTTAAAGAACCTTGCTTGCTATAAGACTCATTCACACATTTGTTGGCATGATGTCACGATGACTGGAAACAGCTCCCGCGCTGGTTTAAGATGCAGCCTAACTAATAATAGTAAGGTGAACTCCTGGGGTGCTACTCAGAACCAGACTGGGAAACACTTTACATAAATTATTCCATCAAATCTTTGAAACCCTCCAAAGTGGGCTGTCATTGTCTTCATCGAGACTCTTGAAGGAAACTGAGACGCTGAAGAAGGCAGTTGCTTGTCCGCATGCTCATAGAAATCACGAGTAGATGAAGAATTCAAGGCCAGGCCATGAGAATTCACAACCCGTATTTTGTCTCCATGCGCTGGCTGAATCTTTAACATGGGACCTGGTGGCAGATCCCATCATCATAACCCACCATCTGCTTACTCCAGTCACCCTCTCTAAAGTCAGCCCACGTGCCTTTCTTTCAGGAGTGAGTTCTTTCTTTCTGGTCCCCAGATCCCCCTTCCAAGCCTTCCATTTTATTTAGCAAACCTACAGTCTCTGCTTCAGTGACTCTGGGCATGCCCTTGAGGACTCCAAGTGACTTAAGGATTTTACTGTCACCACTCTGGAGATAGGGTCAGAAGGAAAACACATGTGGAGAGAGAGAGAGAGAGAGAGAGAGAGAGAGAGAGAGAGAGAGAGAGAGAGAGA